>JBBDHG010000360.1:1067500-1074449 GCA_037951165.1 Lophius americanus
GATGGGTTCAAGGTGGAGGGGAGACTGCAACAACGATCGGACCTGAGCCCCTTCCTTTTTGCTATGGTGATGGACAGGCTGACAAATGAGATCATACAGGGGACCCCCATGGACTATGATATTGGCCGATGACATTGTGATCTCGTAGTTATAACCGTAACAGGTGTAAGAACACCTGGAGAGAAGAGGAATGTCAGTCTCAGCAGGAAAAAATACATGTGTGTGAATGAAATGGAGGTAGGTAAAAGGGTGAGGATGCAAGGAGTTGAGGTGAAACATACAAGAATTTAAGTACTTTGGGTCAACTGTTCTGAGCAATGGTATGTGTGCAAAAGAGGCGAAGAAGCGAATGCTGGAGTGGAGTGGTTGGAGAAGAGTGTCAGGACTCATCTTTTAGAGGAGTAGCACTAGAGTACAGGGAAAGGTTTAAAAGATGGTTGTGAGACCCGCTCTGCTGGATGGTTTAGAGACGGAGGCACTGACTACAAGACTTGAGGCACAACTGGAGGTAGAAGCGTTGGAGATGATTGTGTTTGAGAGTGATGAGAGTGGACATGATTAGAAACAAGGCAATATTTGTTTATTTATTAGCACCCCTCGGGGCACTGAAGGTCGCTTCATAGATACAAAGAGCGATAGCCCACCTTTCCAGAACAAGGTGATAGAGGAATATTTTATGAACCAAATCAGCCTGCAACAATCTGATTGTTGCTACCTTTTTAAAAGTCTGCTATGACCATTTAACTTCTACCCTGATTCTCTCCTTACACTATACCTTTCTACCTTCCACTATCCTTTCTCCCTCCTCCTGTCCTTCCTTCTTTCCCTTCCTCCTCCTCCAGCTCCAGAAAGCCATTGAGGGTTCCACACACTCTGGGGTCCGACTCCGCCCTCCGCTTGCCAGCCTTCGCGACATCTGCATCCACAAGTCTGTTACTAAACATTCTCCCGCTGCTGCATCCTCTCCGACATCCCAGACTACCCCTCAGCTTACCCCCCTCTCTCCCTGCTCAACCCACCAACGCCGCCGTCTTTGCCAGGAAGTTGAGACAGAGGTGTGGATCGGGGGCGTGAAGGTTGGTATGGGGGAGAACAGCAGCACAGAGGCCTGCACATCCACCAGCTGCAGCTGCAACGGCGACCACAGCCTACCTCCCTTTACCACTCTTCCAGCATTTCCCTCCTCTACTCCCCCTCCTTCTCCCTCTTCCAACCCTCTCTGTACCCTAAGACCAGCACAGGGAATCTTTGAGGGGGCCGAGGACAGCGAAGATGAGCCAATGGTTTAAGTGTAATGCATATTTTTATAATGGAAAACTTTTTCAATGGTTGAGTTTTAACTCTGGTGTTTGGACATACTTTTACCTCTTTTTGTTATAACATAATGTCTGCTCATTTCACACAGCGTCCCCCATTTCCTTCACCCGCTCCTCCCAAGAGCTCAGTATGTCTGTGTTTTTGATACTTGCCCTGGAGATTTTCTTCCTTCCTCCCTCTCATTGATTTTGTAATGTACAGACTCAGTGGGATGAACTCGAGAAATTAATATTTATTCCACAAATTCTTGGCTCTCCTCCAAGAAGATTTTCTTCTCAGTGAGCAAAACCACTTCAAGGCAGTTAAAGCGAGCATGACTAATAAGTTAAATCCTAACAAAAACATTGCCACACCATTACTGGCTCCTTAAGGGAAGAGAAAAGAGCTGTATAAAGGAATAGCTCACTCAAAAATACTCACATAAATCCTGGATAAAGGCTTTATTAGGACCACAGAGCATTTTCTGGAGCTTCATGTCAATCAGCGTTCTCCTGAACATCTGAAGGACATGGTTTGAAACATAAAAAAACAAAATCAGGATGAACCAGAGGCAACTGGACATGTTTTTAAATTAAAGCCATTTCGGCATTCATCCAAGAATCTTTAGTTCTACCTGAATGACTGGGGGGGACAGGGATTAAACTTCCTATGAGGTGGTTGCTACATAGAGAGTCAATCAATTAACCAGTCAATCAAACGTTTCTATTAGAAATTTCATACTTACTTAAAAAAGTAACACAGAGTTCTTTACAGGATTAAAAAAAAGTACAGTGCCCTCCCCACCCCAATCCACAAACAAGGAAAAAATCTACCACACAGTGGAACAAAGCAGGAACTATAAAACAGGATGTATAATAAAACAATTCAAAAACCATTTCCCCCTCAATGGCACCACTTTTCAAGCAAGGAATAAGTGGAAAAAAGTCACGTTTTTCCGATCCAACCATGACTGGATGCATGAGAATCTCAAATTCAAAAACTAGACTCTCAAAATCAGCGACAGTTCTGTGTCCTTTCTAACCTCAGAGTTTACCCGCTGAACATGTTGTGCATTAAAAGAAAGAAAATAAAGCTTTGCTCAGGTTATAGCCTCCTTTTCTGATCTAGAGGATCAGTGTTAAAGTTGAATAAAGCTTGAGCCTTTCCCTATGTTCTCTGTGTTTGTTTTTGTTTGTATTGCTGCAAATTTTCAGAGTTAACGGATACTTACAGAGGCAGGGGAAACCCAGCAGTACCCCTGTAGATGCTGTTAGAACTCATCTCATCACACTTAGCTTGATAAATGGTACATGTGAAGGCGGCTTATAAACCCGGATGAGTCCTGAATACGGTTTAATGACTTCTTTGGATTGAATTGGATCTTTGATTGGCAGCTGTCACGTCTCACTTAAACTGCCATCAGTCCACACCCAGGTATTTATTTACCAATTAATGCATTAATTAGCTTTGTAAATGACCTCATCAGATAGAGCTGTCAATCAAAATTTAAGGGTACCCATGGAAATGCTGTTTCAATGTTTGCACACAAATTGACTTTATTTCCCTTCTCCATTATTTATTTTACACGTTTTAACTGGGATTGCATACATCAAAAGCCCAAGCAATCCTATTCGTATTTTAAGCTTGTGGCCTACCTGTAATAAAAATTCTGCATAATTAAGGGAAAAAATCGACCACTGTTTTTTCCAGAATTTTGCAGTAAAAAATACGTTGACCATGTTCAGAAAATTAAAATAAATTACTATGAAAATTCAGATTTTACTTCTTTTTATCTTGGAATTAACTAAATGAATCATAAATGTATCCCATAATTTTAAAATCTTGTTTTTGTAGGAATTAAATTGTGTTGTGGCAAAAAAAAAAATTATTCTCTAATCTGCAAATTTAGTTACTTTCAGGATAATAACCTTTTTCATGACATTACGACATTCTTCTATTCATTTTACCAAAAGCTTGTATTGAAAAAAAAAAGGAAAATATTTCACGTCACATATTCAGAGTGACCTCTGACTCCTGCCTACTGCTAAAAGCTTCTAAAAGGGACCTGTCCGCATCATAACTGGACTGCGGAGCAATTGGAGAAGATCTGATGGATCACGTTTTCTTTTACATCATGTGGACGAGATGGGTGTGTGGGCGTACCTTACAGGGAGAAAAGATGGCACCAGGATGCATTATTGCAAAAGACATGGTGGGAGAGGCACTGCAATGCTTTAGACCATGTTCTGCCGGGAAACCTTGGGTCCTATCATTCATGTATTCGTTTGACACCTAACACCTACCTAAACCTTGCTGCAGACCAAGTACTCCTCTTCATGAAAACAGTATGGAATGGTTTGGTGGCAAAAGGGGTACCAATACCCTATTAGGCAGGTCATAATATTGTTATCATAGCTTAATGATAAATTAAATACCTTGCAGAGATCATGGGTCCTTGAACAGGGTGATGACGTTGGTGGATATCTGATTAAGTCCAGCGATGAATAAGAAAAGTTCTATAACATTGAGTTTCATTTATATGTCATTAAGCTACGCCCAATCTTCTTAAACCTGTTCTGTACGTCTGTGAATGAAAATTTGCGTTTCTTTCTTGTTTTCTCTGGTTAACATTAAAGTTATATTTATCTTTCATTTGAGCATACAATATTTCAGGTATGTCAAATGTGTAGCAAAGTACATTTCATTAAATATTTTAGTTTGGGATGTCGTTTTTTAATTCACATGGTCTGGTGAGCTTTAGAGGCGGATCAGGACTACAAATAACAGCCCTTTATTTATCCCATATTACACAGTACATACAGTACAAGGCCGTGAAATCTATCTCTGAATTTAACCCATCCCCGAGGGAGCAGTGGGCAGCCCCTGTGAAGCTCCCCGGGAAAATCTTCATTGAGATCAATCCGAATCAGGAGAGAGGCAACATCTCTCAGCTGAAAGGTTTCCTCTCTACTGAGTCACCAAATATTTTCAAAATTCTTTCCTGTCACCGGATAACAAAATGATCTGAGTGCCCTTGATTTTAGGTACAACGTTAACAGAATTCTGTATAGTTTACGGAAAGGTACTGGGAGCAGTAGTTACCAGAATTTTGCCAATAAGAAAATGGTCACCATGTACAAGACACTACAGTTAATTACCATAAAAATGTATATAATGTCAACCTGTTTATAGTTGGTCGATTACGTGGAATTACAGTAAATTGTAATAAATTAAGCCTTTTTTAATCTAGAAATTACTCAAACATTTAATCGCATATTTTTAGCATCATTTTTCGGTAGAAATTGTGGTATGCTCTTGCTATATGGTTTAGGTTAACTTTTCATACTTGCAGCATCTGTCATTTAGACAGATTAATACTTTTATATGGTTAATATGTTAATTTCTTACTCATAAGATTATTACATTTTTTTCTTTGCAACACCTCTCTCCCAACCTGGACCTCACTGCTTCCATGGACCATGGCCCCAAATCAAAGTTATACTTCAATTATATGTATATACACTGTAGAGATGTTTCGAAGGGAGGGGTGAGCTGAGCTGTATTCTTTTGGTTGATATCTTGAACAGTCCCATTTGTCACTTAGATTTAAAAACTGTATCTTTCGGCCTAAAAATAATAAAATAAAAGATGATATGATTATCTTATATCTTATCACAGTAAACATAGCTTCATCTGAAAGGATATATTTATATCTGTGTTTTCTTGACTTCATTTCTTATTATTTTGTGTAGGTGTCTTGTCTTACATACGTCTCACTATCTGAGGAATTTGAAATTATCTCATTTTAGAAGGAATCTTTTCTGTTACCTGCTGAGCCTAGATTCTACAGCGGCAATTAAAGACACTGAATAGCAGACTAATTATCCAGCATGACTGAGACATAACTTATTCCACCTGACCAACATCCCAGAATAACCTTCCTTACTTGATTCCAGTATTTACTGAGCATTGATTTACCCTCTCTGAGCAACAAAAAGGCAAATAGAGGACTGATTATTATCGTGCCGTTCTGGGCATCGTGGGTCAGGATCGCTGGAGCGTATTGGAGAAATGTCCTCCAGCATTTTAAGCTAGAAGGAAGTCCAAAGTGCCGTCGCAGGAGACAGAACTGTAACTTAGACTTCTCTAAAAGGCCTCCTAGAGCAAACATATATCATATTATCTTGTGTTGCAAAAACACCCCTGCTAGAGAGAAGCCAAATATTATTAATTACTAATTAAATTGTTTTGAAATTAGCAAAAAACATCTGCCAATGGGATGAGAAAAATTTTACTTGGCTAAATTCTTAAAACAAGCATAAAAGTCTAGCCACTGAAAGACTTTATTGGTCCTTTTAAGTGGACAAAATGCTCCGATTTAAGCAGGTTTTGCCAATCACAAGTAATGAAAAGTAGTTTATTCAATAGTGATTTACTTAGTATTCCCATGAGTAGTTGATTTAAAGAATCACATTCCTACATCCACAATTAATAATTATTAGAAAAAAGCTTTTACTAAGACATAGTTTCTTTAAATAAAATGTCCCTATTCTTAAAATAAGGAATAAAAAAAATGTCTTTCTAAATAAGATTATTTACCTTTAGACCAAAAAGTAGATAAATTTTCTGGAACTTACTTTCTTGAAACTCATGTTTCCCTCATGATGGTGAGTCATTCTAGTCCTGAAAGTAACAAAGCTACAACATCCCACTTCCACCGCCATATTGGATTGTAAGCTTAATATTCTTACAATAATAATACTGTGTTTGGTTTTACACCAGATTGAACAGGACCCGTGTCCCCAAACGGTTCAACTTTCCACTCATCAGTCCAGAGAAGAGTATACCAGAAGCTCTTGGGGTCATCAAGGTGGGTTTTCAGACCAACCTTAATGTTGCTCTGGGTCAACAAAGGCTTTTTCTCCTCACCACTCTCCCAGGATTTATGCCCAATGTCTTTGGAATAGTGGAGCCATGACCTTTGATCTTTATTGAGATGAGAGAGTCCTGCTGCTCCTTAGATGTTTCATCTGGATCTTCTGTGACGTCATGAATGAGCCTGAAGGTTCATCTGAGTCATACTGAGACAGAAGAAACCAGAATGTGGTTCAAATCTGACTTTCATTCTGCAGCTGGAAATTGTCCGTATCACTCATGACTGTTTTTTTTCTTCTGCACACTGAAACAAACAGCACTGAGAAGAATCTTTGTCCCAGCATCAATGTGACACACAAACAGATACACATTCATACACACACATACAGTTGTACATTCAGAGAAATACACATCAGTTTGTTTGATTTTCCCTTTATTATAAAAAAAACAACAGTTTGATAAATTCTGACTTGGTTTACTGTGTTTATGATGTCAGAGCGAGGTCACTGTTAAAAAGCATGCACATTCTGATGGATGTCTCCATTTAGTTGGTTTGCAAATGATTCTAAGTGTGTGTCACAGTCACCGAGTATCTGATCGGACCTCTTCAGACGATCTCCGCTGGATTTTAATGAAAGCAGAATACATAAACCTGCTGTCACACGAGCAACCCGAAGGTACCACTCAGAATTATTTGCAAATACTCTTTAACTAATGTCTTGTTTTGTCCATGTTTGGCATATTGCAAAGTTTTAGGAAGGCTTTTCCTCTTCTCCAT
>JBBDHG010000361.1:0-57948 GCA_037951165.1 Lophius americanus
TTATTATCCGACCATTGGTGGGACAATCCAACCATCGCTGGGATAATTCAGATTTAATTTTACTATCCGACCCTCGGTGGGACAATCAGACTATCGGTGGGAAAATCCGACCATCGGTGGGACAATCCAACCATCGCTGGAATAATTCAGATTTCATTTTACTATCCGACCCTCGGTGGGACAATCCGATCATCAGGGGGACAATCCAAGCCTCGGTGGGACAATCCGACCATCGGTGGGATAATTCAGATTTCATTTTACTATCCGACCCTCGGTGGGACAATCCGATCATCAGGGGGACAATCTAACCCAACCCTCGGTGGGACAATCCAACCATCGGTGGGAAAATTCCGACTTCATTTTACTATCCGACCCTCGGTGGGACAATCGGACCATCGGTGGGACAATCCAACCATCGGTGGGATTATTCAGACTTCATTTTTCTATCCGACCCTCGGTGGGACAATCGGACCATCGGCTGGACAATCCAACCGTCGGTGGAACAAACCTACCATCGGTGGGACAATCCAACCATCGGTGGGATAACTCAGACTTCATTTTACTATCCGACCCTCGGTGGGACAATCCGACCATCGGTAGGACAATCTGGCCATCGGTGGGACAATCCAGCCATCGGTGGGATAATTCATACTTCATTTTACTATCTGACCCTCGGTGGAACAATCCGACCATCGGTGGGAAAATCCAACCATCGGTGGGATAACTCAGACTTCATTTTACTATCCGACCCTCGGTGGGACAATCCGATCATCAGGGGGACAATCCAACCCTCGGTGGGACAATCCGATTATCAGGGGGACAATCCAACCCTCGGTGGGATAATCCGACCATCGCAGGGATAATTCCAATTTAATTTTACTATCCGACCCTCGGTGGGACAATCCGATCATCAGGGGGACAATCCAACCCTCGGTGGGACAATCCGACCATCGGTGGGACAATCCAACCATCGGTGGGATAATTCAGACTTCATTTTACTATCCGACCCTCGGTGGGACAATCTGACCATCGGTGGGACAATCCAACCATTGGTGGGACAATCCGACCATCGGTGGGATAATTCCGATTTAATTTTATTATCCGACCATTGGTGGAACAATCCAACCATCGCTGGGATAATTCAGATTTAATTTTACTATCCGACCCTCGGTGGGACAATCAGACTATCGGTGGGAAAATCCTACCATCGCTGGGACAATCCAACCATCGCTGTAATAATTCAGATTACATTTTACTATCCGACCCTCGGTGGGACAATCCGATCATCAGGGGGACAATCCAACCCTCGGTGGGACAATCCGACCATCGGTGGGACAATCCAACCATCGCTAGGATAATTCAGATTTCATTTTACTATCCGACCCTTGGTGGGACAATCCGATCATCAGGGGGAAAATCCAACCCTCGGTGGGACAATCCGATTATCAGGGGGACAATCCAACCCTCGGTGGGATAATCCGACCATCGGTGGGATAATTCAGATTTCATTTTACTATCCGACCCTCGGTGGGACAATCCGATCATCAGGGTGACAATCCAACCCTCGGTGGGACAATCCCACCATCGGTGGGACAATCCAACCATCGGTGGGATAATTCAGACTTCATTTTACTATCCGACCCTCGATGGGACAATCTGACCATCGGTGGGACAATCCAACCATCGGTGGGATAATCCGACCATCGTTGGGATAATTCCGATTTAATTTTATTATCCGACCATTGGTGGGACAATCCAACCATCGCTGGGATAATTCAGATTTAATTTTACTATCCGACCCTCGGTGGGACAATCAGACTATCGGTGGGAAAATCCTACCATCGCTGGGACAATCCAACCATCGCTGGGATAATTCAGATTTCATTTTACTATCCGACCCTCGGTGGGACAATCCGTTCATCAGGGGGACAATCCAACCCTCGGTGGGACAATCCGACCATCGGTGGGACAATCCAACCATCGCTGGGATAATTCAGATTTCATTTTACTATCCGACCCTCGGTGGGACAATCCAATCATCAGGGGGACAATCCAACACTCGGTGGGACAATCCGACCATCGGTGGGATAATTCAGATTTCATTTTACTATCCGACCCTCGGTGGGACAATCCAATCATCAGGGGGACAATCCAACCCTCGGTGGGACAATCCGATCATCGGTGGGACAATCCAACCATCGGTGGGAAAATTCCGACTTCATTTTACTATCCGACCCTCGGTGGGACAATCGGACCATCGGTGGGACAATCCAACCATCGGTGGGGTAATTCAGACTTCATTTTTCTATCCGACCCTCGGTGGGACAATCGGACCATCGGCTGGACAATCCAACCGTCGGTGGGACAAACCTACCATCGGTGGGACAATCCGACCATCGGTTGGGATAATTCAGACTTCATTTTATTATCCGACACAGGGTAGGACAATACGACCATCGGTTGGACAATCTGACCATCGGTGGGATAATTCCGATTTCATTTTATTATCCGACCATTGGTGGGACAATCCGACCATCGCAGGGATAATTCAAATTTAATTTTACTATCCGACCCTCGGTGGGACAATTAGACTATCGGTGGGAAAATCCTACCATCGCTGGGACAATCCAACCATCGCTGGGATAATTCAGATTTCATTTTACTATCCGACCCTCGGTGGGACAATCCGATCATCAGGGGGACAATCCAACCCTCGGTGGGACAATCCGACCATCGGTGGGACAATCCAACCATCGCTGGGATAATTCAGATTTCATTTTACTATCCGACCCTCGGTGGGACAATCCGATCATCAGGGGGACAATCCAACCCTCGGTGGGACAATCCGACCATCGGTGGGATAATTCAGATTTCATTTTACTATCCGACCCTCGGTGGGACAATCCGATTATCAGGGGGACAATTCAACCCTCGGTGGGACAATCCGACCATCGGTGGGACAATCCAACCATCGGTGGGATAATTCAGATTTCATTTTACTATCCGACCCTCGGTGGGACAATCCGATCATCAGGGGGACAATCCAACCCTCGGTGGGATAATCCGACCATCGGTGGGATAATTCAGATTTCATTTTACTATCCGACCCTCGGTGGGACAATCCGATCATCAGGGGGACAATCCAACCCTCGGTGGGACAATCCCACCATCGGTGGGACAATCCAACCATCGGTGGGATAATTCAGACTTCATTTTACTATCCGACCCTCGGTGGGACAATCTGACCATCGGTGGGATGATTCAGACTTCATTTTACTATCCGACCCTCGGTGGGACAATCTGACCATCGGTGGGACAATCCAACCATCGGTGGGACAATCCGACCATCGGTGGGATAATTCAGACTTCATTTTACTATCCGACCCTCGATGGGACAATCTGACCATCGGTGGGACAATCCAACCATCGGTGGGATAATCCGACCATCGTTGGGATAATTCCGATTTAATTTTATTATCCGACCATTGGTGGGACAATCCAACCATCGCTGGGATAATTCAGATTTAATTTTACTATCCGACCCTCGGTGGGACAATCAGACTATCGGTGGGAAAATCCTACCATCGCTGGGACAATCCAACCATCGCTGGGATAATTCAGATTTCATTTTACTATCCGACCCTCGGTGGGACAATCCGTTCATCAGGGGGACAATCCAACCCTCGGTGGGACAATCCGACCATCGGTGGGACAATCCAACCATCGCTGGGATAATTCAGATTTCATTTTACTATCCGACCCTCGGTGGGACAATCCAATCATCAGGGGGACAATCCAACACTCGGTGGGACAATCCGACCATCGGTGGGATAATTCAGATTTCATTTTACTATCCGACCCTCGGTGGGACAATCCAATCATCAGGGGGACAATCCAACCCTCGGTGGGACAATCCGATCATCGGTGGGACAATCCAACCATCGGTGGGAAAATTCCGACTTCATTTTACTATCCGACCCTCGGTGGGACAATCGGACCATCGGTGGGACAATCCAACCATCGGTGGGGTAATTCAGACTTCATTTTTCTATCCGACCCTCGGTGGGACAATCGGACCATCGGCTGGACAATCCAACCGTCGGTGGGACAAACCTACCATCGGTGGGACAATCCGACCATCGGTTGGGATAATTCAGACTTCATTTTATTATCCGACACAGGGTAGGACAATACGACCATCGGTTGGACAATCTGACCATCGGTGGGATAATTCCGATTTCATTTTATTATCCGACCATTGGTGGGACAATCCGACCATCGCAGGGATAATTCAAATTTAATTTTACTATCCGACCCTCGGTGGGACAATTAGACTATCGGTGGGAAAATCCTACCATCGCTGGGACAATCCAACCATCGCTGGGATAATTCAGATTTCATTTTACTATCCGACCCTCGGTGGGACAATCCGATCATCAGGGGGACAATCCAACCCTCGGTGGGACAATCCGACCATCGGTGGGACAATCCAACCATCGCTGGGATAATTCAGATTTCATTTTACTATCCGACCCTCGGTGGGACAATCCGATCATCAGGGGGACAATCCAACCCTCGGTGGGACAATCCGACCATCGGTGGGATAATTCAGATTTCATTTTACTATCCGACCCTCGGTGGGACAATCCGATTATCAGGGGGACAATTCAACCCTCGGTGGGACAATCCGACCATCGGTGGGACAATCCAACCATCGGTGGGATAATTCAGATTTCATTTTACTATCCGACCCTCGGTGGGACAATCCGATCATCAGGGGGACAATCCAACCCTCGGTGGGATAATCCGACCATCGGTGGGATAATTCAGATTTCATTTTACTATCCGACCCTCGGTGGGACAATCCGATCATCAGGGGGACAATCCAACCCTCGGTGGGACAATCCCACCATCGGTGGGACAATCCAACCATCGGTGGGATAATTCAGACTTCATTTTACTATCCGACCCTCGGTGGGACAATCTGACCATCGGTGGGATGATTCAGACTTCATTTTACTATCCGACCCTCGGTGGGACAATCTGACCATCGGTGGGACAATCCAACCATCGGTGGGACAATCCGACCATCGGTGGGATAATTCCAATTTAATTTTATTATCCGACCATTGGTGGGACAATCCAACCATCGCTGGGATAATTCAGATTTAATTTTACTATCCGACCCTCGGTGGGACAATCAGACTATCGGTGGGAAAATCCGACCATCGGTGGGACAATCCAACCATCGCTGGGATAATTCAGATTTAATTTTACTATCCGACCCTCGGTGGGACAATCCGATCATCAGGGGGACAATCCAAGCCTCGGTGGGACAATCCGACCATCGGTGGGATAATTCAGATTTCATTTTACTATCCGACCCTCGGTGGGACAATCCGATCATCAGGGGGACAATCTAACCCAACCCTCGGTGGGACAATCCAACCATCGGTGGGAAAATTCCGACTTCATTTTACTATCCGACCCTCGGTGGGACAATCCGACCATCGGTGGGACAATCCAACCATCGGTGGGATTATTCAGACTTCATTTTTCTATCCGACCCTCGGTGGGACAATCGGACCATCGGCTGGACAATCCAACCGTCGGTGGAACAAACCTACCATCGGTGGGACAATCCAACCATCGGTGGGATAACTCAGACTTCATTTTACTATCCGACCCTCGGTGGGACAATCCGACCATCGGTAGGACAATCTGGCCATCGGTGGGACAATCCAGCCATCGGTGGGATAATTCATACTTCATTTTACTATCTGACCCTCGGTGGAACAATCCGACCATCGGTGGGAAAATCCAACCATCGGTGGGATAACTCAGACTTCATTTTACTATCCGACCCTCGGTGGGACAATCCGATCATCAGGGGGACAATCCAACCCTCGGTGGGATAATCCGATTATCAGGGGGACAATCCAACCCTCGGTGGGATAATCCGACCATCGCAGGGATAATTCCAATTTAATTTTACTATCCGACCCTCGGTGGGACAATCCGATCATCAGGGGGACAATCCAACCCTCGGTGGGACAATCCGACCATCGGTGGGACAATCCAACCATCGGTGGGATAATTCAGACTTCATTTTACTATCCGACCCTCGGTGGGACAATCTGACCATCGGTGGGACAATCCAACCATTGGTGGGACAATCCGACCATCGGTGGGATAATTCCGATTTAATTTTATTATCCGACCATTGGTGGAACAATCCAACCATCGCTGGGATAATTCAGATTTCATTTTACTATCCGACCCTCGGTGGGACAATCCGATCATCAGGGGGACAATCCAAGCCTCGGTGGGACAATCCGACCATCGGTGGGATAATTCAGATTTCATTTTACTATCCGACCCTCGGTGGGACAATCCGATCATCAGGGGGACAATCTAACCCAACCCTCGGTGGGACAATCCAACCATCGGTGGGAAAATTCCGACTTCATTTTACTATCCGACCCTCGGTGGGACAATCCGACCATCGGTGGGACAATCCAACCATCGGTGGGATTATTCAGACTTCATTTTTCTATCCGACCCTCGGTGGGACAATCGGACCATCGGCTGGACAATCCAACCGTCGGTGGAACAAACCTACCATCGGTGGGACAATCCAACCATCGGTGGGATAACTCAGACTTCATTTTACTATCCGACCCTCGGTGGGACAATCCGACCATCGGTAGGACAATCTGGCCATCGGTGGGACAATCCAGCCATCGGTGGGATAATTCATACTTAATTTTACTATCTGACCCTCGGTGGAACAATCCGACCATCGGTGGGACAATCCAACCATCGGTGGGATAACTCAGACTTCATTTTACTATCCGACCCTCGGTGGGACAATCCGATCATCAGGGGGACAATCCAACCCTCGGTGGGATAATCCGACCATCGCAGGGATAATTCCAATTTAATTTTACTATCCGACCCTCGGTGGGACAATCCGATCATCAGGGGGACAATCCAACCCTCGGTGGGACAATCCGACCATCGGTGGGACAATCCAACCATCGGTGGGATAATTCAGACTTCATTTTACTATCCGACCCTCGGTGGGACAATCTGACCATCGGTGGGACAATCCAACCATTGGTGGGACAATCCGACCATCGGTGGGATAATTCCGATTTAATTTTATTATCCGACCATTGGTGGAACAATCCAACCATCGCTGGGATAATTCAGATTTAATTTTACTATCCGACCCTCGGTGGGACAATCAGACTATCGGTGGGAAAATCCTACCATCGCTGGGACAATCCAACCATCGCTGGAATAATTCAGATTACATTTTACTATCCGACCCTCGGTGGGACAATCCGATCATCAGGGGGACAATCCAACCCTCGGTGGGACAATCCGACCATCGGTGGGACAATCCAACCATCGCTAGGATAATTCAGATTTCATTTTACTATCCGACCCTTGGTGGGACAATCCGATCATCAGGGGGAAAATCCAACCCTCGGTGGGACAATCCGATTATCAGGGGGACAATCCAACCCTCGGTGGGATAATCCGACCATCGGTGGGATAATTCAGATTTCATTTTACTATCCGACCCTCGGTGGGACAATCCGATCATCAGGGGGACAATCCAACCCTCGGTGGGACAATCCCACCATCGGTGGGACATTCCAACCATCGGTGGGATAATTCAGACTTCATTTTACTATCCGACCCTCGATGGGACAATCTGACCATCGGTGGGACAATCCAACCATCGGTGGGATAATCCGACCATCGTTGGGATAATTCCGATTTAATTTTATTATCCGACCATTGGTGGGACAATCCAACCATCGCTGGGATAATTCAGATTTAATTTTACTATCCGACCCTCGGTGGGACAATCAGACTATCGGTGGGAAAATCCTACCATCGCTGGGACAATCCAACCATCGCTGGGATAATTCAGATTTCATTTTACTATCCGACCCTCGGTGGGACAATCCGTTCATCAGGGGGACAATCCAACCCTCGGTGGGACAATCCGACCATCGGTGGGACAATCCAACCATCGCTGGGATAATTCAGATTTCATTTTACTATCCGACCCTCGGTGGGACAATCCAATCATCAGGGGGACAATCCAACACTCGGTGGGACAATCCGACCATCGGTGGGATAATTCAGATTTCATTTTACTATCCGACCCTCGGTGGGACAATCCAATCATCAGGGGGACAATCCAACCCTCGGTGGGACAATCCGACCATCGGTGGGACAATCCAACCATCGGTGAGAAAATTCCGACTTCATTTTACTATCCGACCCTCGGTGGGACAATCGGACCATCGGTGGGACAATCCAACCATCGGTGGGGTAATTCAGACTTCATTTTTCTATCCGACCCTCGGTGGGACAATCGGACCATCGGCTGGACAATCCAACCGTCGGTGGGACAAACCTACCATCGGTGGGACAATCCGACCATCGGTTGGGATAATTCAGACTTCATTTTATTATCCGACACACGGTAGGACAATACGACCATCGGTTGGACAATCTGACCATCGGTGGGATAATTCCGATTTCATTTTATTATCCGACCATTGGTGGGACAATCCGACCATCGCAGGAATAATTCAAATTTAATTTTACTATCCGACCCTCGGTGGGACAATCAGACTATCGGTGGGAAAATCCTACCATCGCTGAGACAATCCAACCATCGCTGGGATAATTCAGATTTCATTTTACTATCCGACCCTCGGTGGGACAATCCGATCATCAGGGGGACAATCCAACCCTCGGTGGGACAATCCGACCATCGGTGGGACAATCCAACCATCGCTGGGATAATTCAGATTTCATTTTACTATCCGACCCTCGGTGGGACAATCCGATCATCAGGGGGACAATCCAACCCTCGGTGGGACAATCCGACCATCGGTGGGATAATTCAGATTTCATTTTACTATCCGACCCTCGGTGGGACAATCCGATTATCAGGCGGACAATTCAACCCTCGGTGGGACAATCCGACCATCGGTGGGACAATCCAACCATCGGTGGGATAATTCAGATTTCATTTTACTATCCGACCCTCGGTGGGACAATCCGATCATCAGGGGGACAATCCAACCCTCGGTGGGATAATCCGACCATCGGTGGGATAATTCAGATTTCATTTTACTATCCGACCCTCGGTGGGACAATCCGATCATCAGGGGGACAATCCAACCCTCGGTGGGACAATCCCACCATCGGTGGGACAATCCAACCATCGGTGGGATAATTCAGACTTCATTTTACTATCCGACCCTCGGTGGGACAATCTGACCATCGGTGGGACAATCCAACCATCGGTGGGACAATCCGACCATCGGTGGGATAATTCCGATTTAATTTTATTATCCGACCATTGGTGGGACAATCCAACCATCGCTGGGATAATTCAGATTTAATTTTACTATCCGACCCTCGGTGGGACAATCAGACTATCGGTGGGAAAATCCGACCATCGGTGGGACAATCCAACCATCGCTGGAATAATTCAGATTTCATTTTACTATCCGACCCTCGGTGGGACAATCCGATCATCAGGGGGACAATCCAAGCCTCGGTGGGACAATCCGACCATCGGTGGGATAATTCAGATTTCATTTTACTATCCGACCCTCGGTGGGACAATCCGATCATCAGGGGGACAATCTAACCCAACCCTCGGTGGGACAATCCAACCATCGGTGGGAAAATTCCGACTTCATTTTACTATCCGACCCTCGGTGGGACAATCGGACCATCGGTGGGACAATCCAACCATCGGTGGGATTATTCAGACTTCATTTTTCTATCCGACCCTCGGTGGGACAATCGGACCATCGGCTGGACAATCCAACCGTCGGTGGAACAAACCTACCATCGGTGGGACAATCCAACCATCGGTGGGATAACTCAGACTTCATTTTACTATCCGACCCTCGGTGGGACAATCCGACCATCGGTAGGACAATCTGGCCATCGGTGGGACAATCCAGCCATCGGTGGGATAATTCATACTTCATTTTACTATCTGACCCTCGGTGGAACAATCCGACCATCGGTGGGAAAATCCAACCATCGGTGGGATAACTCAGACTTCATTTTACTATCCGACCCTCGGTGGGACAATCCGATCATCAGGGGGACAATCCAACCCTCGGTGGGACAATCCGATTATCAGGGGGACAATCCAACCCTCGGTGGGATAATCCGACCATCGCAGGGATAATTCCAATTTAATTTTACTATCCGACCCTCGGTGGGACAATCCGATCATCAGGGGGACAATCCAACCCTCGGTGGGACAATCCGACCATCGGTGGGACAATCCAACCATCGGTGGGATAATTCAGACTTCATTTTACTATCCGACCCTCGGTGGGACAATCTGACCATCGGTGGGACAATCCAACCATTGGTGGGACAATCCGACCATCGGTGGGATAATTCCGATTTAATTTTATTATCCGACCATTGGTGGAACAATCCAACCATCGCTGGGATAATTCAGATTTAATTTTACTATCCGACCCTCGGTGGGACAATCAGACTATCGGTGGGAAAATCCTACCATCGCTGGGACAATCCAACCATCGCTGTAATAATTCAGATTACATTTTACTATCCGACCCTCGGTGGGACAATCCGATCATCAGGGGGACAATCCAACCCTCGGTGGGACAATCCGACCATCGGTGGGACAATCCAACCATCGCTAGGATAATTCAGATTTCATTTTACTATCCGACCCTTGGTGGGACAATCCGATCATCAGGGGGAAAATCCAACCCTCGGTGGGACAATCCGATTATCAGGGGGACAATCCAACCCTCGGTGGGATAATCCGACCATCGGTGGGATAATTCAGATTTCATTTTACTATCCGACCCTCGGTGGGACAATCCGATCATCAGGGTGACAATCCAACCCTCGGTGGGACAATCCCACCATCGGTGGGACAATCCAACCATCGGTGGGATAATTCAGACTTCATTTTACTATCCGACCCTCGATGGGACAATCTGACCATCGGTGGGACAATCCAACCATCGGTGGGATAATCCGACCATCGTTGGGATAATTCCGATTTAATTTTATTATCCGACCATTGGTGGGACAATCCAACCATCGCTGGGATAATTAAGATTTAATTTTACTATCCGACCCTCGGTGGGACAATCAGACTATCGGTGGGAAAATCCTACCATCGCTGGGACAATCCAACCATCGCTGGGATAATTCAGATTTCATTTTACTATCCGACCCTCGGTGGGACAATCCGTTCATCAGGGGGACAATCCAACCCTCGGTGGGACAATCCGACCATCGGTGGGACAATCCAACCATCGCTGGGATAATTCAGATTTCATTTTACTATCCGACCCTCGGTGGGACAATCCAATCATCAGGGGGACAATCCAACACTCGGTGGGACAATCCGACCATCGGTGGGATAATTCAGATTTCATTTTACTATCCGACCCTCGGTGGGACAATCCAATCATCAGGGGGACAATCCAACCCTCGGTGGGACAATCCGATCATCGGTGGGACAATCCAACCATCGGTGGGAAAATTCCGACTTCATTTTACTATCCGACCCTCGGTGGGACAATCGGACCATCGGTGGGACAATCCAACCATCGGTGGGGTAATTCAGACTTCATTTTTCTATCCGACCCTCGGTGGGACAATCGGACCATCGGCTGGACAATCCAACCGTCGGTGGGACAAACCTACCATCGGTGGGACAATCCGACCATCGGTTGGGATAATTCAGACTTCATTTTATTATCCGACACAGGGTAGGACAATACGACCATCGGTTGGACAATCTGACCATCGGTGGGATAATTCCGATTTCATTTTATTATCCGACCATTGGTGGGACAATCCGACCATCGCAGGGATAATTCAAATTTAATTTTACTATCCGACCCTCGGTGGGACAATTAGACTATCGGTGGGAAAATCCTACCATCGCTGGGACAATCCAACCATCGCTGGGATAATTCAGATTTCATTTTACTATCCGACCCTCGGTGGGACAATCCGATCATCAGGGGGACAATCCAACCCTCGGTGGGACAATCCGACCATCGGTGGGACAATCCAACCATCGCTGGGATAATTCAGATTTCATTTTACTATCCGACCCTCGGTGGGACAATCCGATCATCAGGGGGACAATCCAACCCTCGGTGGGACAATCCGACCATCGGTGGGATAATTCAGATTTCATTTTACTATCCGACCCTCGGTGGGACAATCCGATTATCAGGCGGACAATTCAACCCTCGGTGGGACAATCCGACCATCGGTGGGACAATCCAACCATCGGTGGGATAATTCAGATTTCATTTTACTATCCGACCCTCGGTGGGACAATCCGATCATCAGGGGGACAATCCAACCCTCGGTGGGATAATCCGACCATCGGTGGGATAATTCAGATTTCATTTTACTATCCGACCCTCGGTGGGACAATCCGATCATCAGGGGGACAATCCAACCCTCGGTGGGACAATCCCACCATCGGTGGGACAATCCAACCATCGGTGGGATAATTCAGACTTCATTTTACTATCCGACCCTCGGTGGGACAATCTGACCATCGGTGGGACAATCCAACCATCGGTGGGACAATCCGACCATCGGTGGGATAATTCCGATTTAATTTTATTATCCGACCATTGGTGGGACAATCCAACCATCGCTGGGATAATTCAGATTTAATTTTACTATCCGACCCTCGGTGGGACAATCAGACTATCGGTGGGAAAATCCGACCATCGGTGGGACAATCCAACCATCGCTGGAATAATTCAGATTTCATTTTACTATCCGACCCTCGGTGGGACAATCCGATCATCAGGGGGACAATCCAAGCCTCGGTGGGACAATCCGACCATCGGTGGGATAATTCAGATTTCATTTTACTATCCGACCCTCGGTGGGACAATCCGATCATCAGGGGGACAATCTAACCCAACCCTCGGTGGGACAATCCAACCATCGGTGGGAAAATTCCGACTTCATTTTACTATCCGACCCTCGGTGGGACAATCGGACCATCGGTGGGACAATCCAACCATCGGTGGGATTATTCAGACTTCATTTTTCTATCCGACCCTCGGTGGGACAATCGGACCATCGGCTGGACAATCCAACCGTCGGTGGAACAAACCTACCATCGGTGGGACAATCCAACCATCGGTGGGATAACTCAGACTTCATTTTACTATCCGACCCTCGGTGGGACAATCCGACCATCGGTAGGACAATCTGGCCATCGGTGGGACAATCCAGCCATCGGTGGGATAATTCATACTTCATTTTACTATCTGACCCTCGGTGGAACAATCCGACCATCGGTGGGAAAATCCAACCATCGGTGGGATAACTCAGACTTCATTTTACTATCCGACCCTCGGTGGGACAATCCGATCATCAGGGGGACAATCCAACCCTCGGTGGGACAATCCGATTATCAGGGGGACAATCCAACCCTCGGTGGGATAATCCGACCATCGCAGGGATAATTCCAATTTAATTTTACTATCCGACCCTCGGTGGGACAATCCGATCATCAGGGGGACAATCCAACCCTCGGTGGGACAATCCGACCATCGGTGGGACAATCCAACCATCGGTGGGATAATTCAGACTTCATTTTACTATCCGACCCTCGGTGGGACAATCTGACCATCGGTGGGACAATCCAACCATTGGTGGGACAATCCGACCATCGGTGGGATAATTCCGATTTAATTTTATTATCCGACCATTGGTGGAACAATCCAACCATCGCTGGGATAATTCAGATTTAATTTTACTATCCGACCCTCGGTGGGACAATCAGACTATCGGTGGGAAAATCCTACCATCGCTGGGACAATCCAACCATCGCTGTAATAATTCAGATTACATTTTACTATCCGACCCTCGGTGGGACAATCCGATCATCAGGGGGACAATCCAACCCTCGGTGGGACAATCCGACCATCGGTGGGACAATCCAACCATCGCTAGGATAATTCAGATTTCATTTTACTATCCGACCCTTGGTGGGACAATCCGATCATCAGGGGGAAAATCCAACCCTCGGTGGGACAATCCGATTATCAGGGGGACAATCCAACCCTCGGTGGGATAATCCGACCATCGGTGGGATAATTCAGATTTCATTTTACTATCCGACCCTCGGTGGGACAATCCGATCATCAGGGTGACAATCCAACCCTCGGTGGGACAATCCCACCATCGGTGGGACAATCCAACCATCGGTGGGATAATTCAGACTTCATTTTACTATCCGACCCTCGATGGGACAATCTGACCATCGGTGGGACAATCCAACCATCGGTGGGATAATCCGACCATCGTTGGGATAATTCCGATTTAATTTTATTATCCGACCATTGGTGGGACAATCCAACCATCGCTGGGATAATTAAGATTTAATTTTACTATCCGACCCTCGGTGGGACAATCAGACTATCGGTGGGAAAATCCTACCATCGCTGGGACAATCCAACCATCGCTGGGATAATTCAGATTTCATTTTACTATCCGACCCTCGGTGGGACAATCCGTTCATCAGGGGGACAATCCAACCCTCGGTGGGACAATCCGACCATCGGTGGGACAATCCAACCATCGCTGGGATAATTCAGATTTCATTTTACTATCCGACCCTCGGTGGGACAATCCAATCATCAGGGGGACAATCCAACACTCGGTGGGACAATCCGACCATCGGTGGGATAATTCAGATTTCATTTTACTATCCGACCCTCGGTGGGACAATCCAATCATCAGGGGGACAATCCAACCCTCGGTGGGACAATCCGATCATCGGTGGGACAATCCAACCATCGGTGGGAAAATTCCGACTTCATTTTACTATCCGACCCTCGGTGGGACAATCGGACCATCGGTGGGACAATCCAACCATCGGTGGGGTAATTCAGACTTCATTTTTCTATCCGACCCTCGGTGGGACAATCGGACCATCGGCTGGACAATCCAACCGTCGGTGGGACAAACCTACCATCGGTGGGACAATCCGACCATCGGTTGGGATAATTCAGACTTCATTTTATTATCCGACACAGGGTAGGACAATACGACCATCGGTTGGACAATCTGACCATCGGTGGGATAATTCCGATTTCATTTTATTATCCGACCATTGGTGGGACAATCCGACCATCGCAGGGATAATTCAAATTTAATTTTACTATCCGACCCTCGGTGGGACAATTAGACTATCGGTGGGAAAATCCTACCATCGCTGGGACAATCCAACCATCGCTGGGATAATTCAGATTTCATTTTACTATCCGACCCTCGGTGGGACAATCCGATCATCAGGGGGACAATCCAACCCTCGGTGGGACAATCCGACCATCGGTGGGACAATCCAACCATCGCTGGGATAATTCAGATTTCATTTTACTATCCGACCCTCGGTGGGACAATCCGATCATCAGGGGGACAATCCAACCCTCGGTGGGACAATCCGACCATCGGTGGGATAATTCAGATTTCATTTTACTATCCGACCCTCGGTGGGACAATCCGATTATCAGGGGGACAATTCAACCCTCGGTGGGACAATCCGACCATCGGTGGGACAATCCAACCATCGGTGGGATAATTCAGATTTCATTTTACTATCCGACCCTTGGTGGGACAATCCGATCATCAGGGGGACAATCCAACCCTCGGTGGGATAATCCGACCATCGGTGGGATAATTCAGATTTCATTTTACTATCCGACCCTCGGTGGGACAATCCGATCATCAGGGGGACAATCCAACCCTCGGTGGGACAATCCCACCATCGGTGGGACAATCCAACCATCGGTGGGATAATTCAGACTTCATTTTACTATCCGACCCTCGGTGGGACAATCTGACCATCGGTGGGACAATCCAACCATCGGTGGGACAATCCGACCATCGGTGGGATAATTCCGATTTAATTTTATTATCCGACCATTGGTGGGACAATCCAACCATCGCTGGGATAATTCAGATTTAATTTTACTATCCGACCCTCGGTGGGACAATCAGACTATCGGTGGGAAATTCTGACCATCGGTGGGACAATCCAACCATCGCTGGGATAATTCAGATTTCATTTTACTATCCGACCCTCGGTGGGACAATCCGATCATCAGGGGGACAATCTAACCCAACCCTCGGTGGGACAATCCAACCATCGGTGGGAAAATTCCGACTTCATTTTACTATCCGACCCTCGGTGGGACAATCGGACCATCGGTGGGACAATCCAACCATCGGTGGGATTATTCAGACTTCATTTTTCTATCCGACCCTCGGTGGGACAATCGGACCATCGGCTGGACAATCCAACCGTCGGTGGAACAAACCTACCATCGGTGGGACAATCCGACCATCGTTGGGATAATTCAGACTTCATTTTATTATCCGACACACGGTAGGACAATACGACCATCGGTTGGACAATCCGACCATCGGTGGGATAATTCCGATTTCATTTTATTATCCGACCATTGGTGGGACAATCCGACCATCGCAGGGATAATTCAAATTTAATTTTACTATCTGACCCTCGGTGGGACAATCAGACTATCGGTGGGAAAATCCTACCATCGGTGGGACAATCCAACCATCGGTGGGACAATCCAACCATCGGTGGGACAATCCGACCATCGTTGGGATAATTCCGATTTAATTTTAATATCCGACCATTGGTGGAACAATCCAACTATCGCTGGGATAATTCAGATTTAATTTTACTATCCGACCCTCGGTGGGACGATCAGACTATCGGTGGGTCAATCCTACCATCGCTGGGACAATCCAACCATCACTGGGATAATTCAGATTTCATTTTACTATCCGACCCTCGGTGGGAAAATCGGACCATCGGTGGGACAATCCAACCATCGGTGGGATAATTCAGACTTCATTTTTCTATCCGACCCTCGGTGGGACAATCGGACCATCGGCTGGACAATCAAACCGTCGGTGGGACAAACCTACCATCGGTGGGACAATACGACTATCACTGGGATAATTCAGACTTCATTTTATTATCCGACACACGTTAGGACAATACGACCATCGGTTGGACAATCCGACCATCGGTGGGATAATTCCGATCTCATTTTATTATCCGACCATTGGTGGGACAATCCAACCATCGCTGGGATAATTCAGATTTCATTTTACTATCCGACCCTCGGTGGGACAATCCGATCATCAGGGGGACAATCCAACCCTCGGTGGGACAATCCGACCATCGGTGGGATAATTCAGATTTCATTTTACTATCCGACCCTCGGTGGGACAATCCGATTATCAGGGGGACAATTCAACCCTCGGTGGGACAATCCGACCATCGGTGGGACAATCCAACCATCGGTGGGATAATTCAGATTTCATTTTACTATCCGACCCTCGGTGGGACAATCAGACTATCGGTGGGAAAATCCTACCATCGCTGGGACAATCCAACCATCGCTGGGATAATTCAGATTTCATTTTACTATCCGACCCTCGGTGGGACAATCCGTTCATCAGGGGGACAATCCAACCCTCGGTGGGACAATCCGACCATCGGTGGGACAATCCAACCATCGCTGGGATAATTCAGATTTCATTTTACTATCCGACCCTCGGTGGGACAATCCAATCATCAGGGGGACAATCCAACACTCGGTGGGACAATCCGACCATCGGTGGGATAATTCAGATTTCATTTTACTATCCGACCCTCGGTGGGACAATCCAATCATCAGGGGGACAATCCAACCCTCGGTGGGACAATCCGACCATCGGTGGGACAATCCAACCATCGGTGGGAAAATTCCGACTTCATTTTACTATCCGACCCTCGGTGGGACAATCGGACCATCGGTGGGACAATCCAACCATCGGTGGGGTAATTCAGACTTCATTTTTCTATCCGACCCTCGGTGGGACAATCGGACCATCGGCTGGACAATCCAACCGTCGGTGGGACAAACCTACCATCGGTGGGACAATCCGACCATCGGTTGGGATAATTCAGACTTCATTTTATTATCCGACACACGGTAGGACAATACGACCATCGGTTGGACAATCTGACCATCGGTGGGATAATTCCGATTTCATTTTATTATCCGACCATTGGTGGGACAATCCGACCATCGCAGGGATAATTCAAATTTAATTTTACTATCTGACCCTCGGTGGGACAATCAGACTATCGGTGGGAAAATCCTACCATCGGTGGGACAATCCAACCATCGGTGGGACAATCCAACCATCGGTGGGACAATCCGACCATCGTTGGGATAATTCCGATTTAATTTTAATATCCGACCATTGGTGGAACAATCCAACTATCGCTGGGATAATTCAGATTTAATTTTACTATCCGACCCTCGGTGGGACGATCAGACTATCGGTGGGTCAATCCTACCATCGCTGGGACAATCCAACCATCACTGGGATAATTCAGATTTCATTTTACTATCCGACCCTCGGTGGGAAAATCGGACCATCGGTGGGACAATCCAACCATCGCAGGGATAATTCCAATTTAATTTTACTATCCGACCCTCGGTGGGACAATCCGATCATCAGGGGGACAATCCAACCCTCGGTGGGACAATCCGACCATCGGTGGGACAATCCAACCATCGGTGGGATAATTCAGACTTCATTTTACTATCCGACCCTCGGTGGGACAATCTGACCATCGGTGGGACAATCCAACCATTGGTGGGACAATCCGACCATCGGTGGGATAATTCCGATTTAATTTTATTATCCGACCATTGGTGGAACAATCCAACCATCGCTGGGATAATTCAGATTTAATTTTACTATCCGACCCTCGGTGGGACAATCAGACTATCGGTGGGAAAATCCTACCATCGCTGGGACAATCCAACCATCGCTGTAATAATTCAGATTACATTTTACTATCCGACCCTCGGTGGGACAATCCGATCATCAGGGGGACAATCCAACCCTCGGTGGGACAATCCGACCATCGGTGGGACAATCCAACCATCGCTAGGATAATTCAGATTTCATTTTACTATCCGACCCTTGGTGGGACAATCCGATCATCAGGGGGAAAATCCAACCCTCGGTGGGACAATCCGATTATCAGGGGGACAATCCAACCCTCGGTGGGATAATCCGACCATCGGTGGGATAATTCAGATTTCATTTTACTATCCGACCCTCGGTGGGACAATCCGATCATCAGGGGGACAATCCAACCCTCGGTGGGACAATCCCACCATCGGTGGGACAATCCAACCATCGGTGGGATAATTCAGACTTCATTTTACTATCCGACCCTCGATGGGACAATCTGACCATCGGTGGGACAATCCAACCATCGGTGGGATAATCCGACCATCGTTGGGATAATTCCGATTTAATTTTATTATCCGACCATTGGTGGGACAATCCAACCATCGCTGGGATAATTCAGATTTAATTTTACTATCCGACCCTCGGTGGGACAATCAGACTATCGGTGGGAAAATCCTACCATCGCTGGGACAATCCAACCATCGCTGGGATAATTCAGATTTCATTTTACTATCCGACCCTCGGTGGGACAATCCGTTCATCAGGGGGACAATCCAACCCTCGGTGGGACAATCCGACCATCGGTGGGACAATCCAACCATCGCTGGGATAATTCAGATTTCATTTTACTATCCGACCCTCGGTGGGACAATCCAATCATCAGGGGGACAATCCAACACTCGGTGGGACAATCCGACCATCGGTGGGATAATTCAGATTTCATTTTACTATCCGACCCTCGGTGGGACAATCCAATCATCAGGGGGACAATCCAACCCTCGGTGGGACAATCCGATCATCGGTGGGACAATCCAACCATCGGTGGGAAAATTCCGACTTCATTTTACTATCCGACCCTCGGTGGGACAATCGGACCATCGGTGGGACAATCCAACCATCGGTGGGGTAATTCAGACTTCATTTTTCTATCCGACCCTCGGTGGGACAATCGGACCATCGGCTGGACAATCCAACCGTCGGTGGGACAAACCTACCATCGGTGGGACAATCCGACCATCGGTTGGGATAATTCAGACTTCATTTTATTATCCGACACAGGGTAGGACAATACGACCATCGGTTGGACAATCTGACCATCGGTGGGATAATTCCGATTTCATTTTATTATCCGACCATTGGTGGGACAATCCGACCATCGCAGGGATAATTCAAATTTAATTTTACTATCCGACCCTCGGTGGGACAATCAGACTATCGGTGGGAAAATCCTACCATCGCTGGGACAATCCAACCATCGCTGGGATAATTCAGATTTCATTTTACTATCCGACCCTCGGTGGGACAATCCGATCATCAGGGGGACAATCCAACCCTCGGTGGGACAATCCGACCATCGGTGGGACAATCCAACCATCGCTGGGATAATTCAGATTTCATTTTACTATCCGACCCTCGGTGGGACAATCCGATCATCAGGGGGACAATCCAACCCTCGGTGGGACAATCCGACCATCGGTGGGATAATTCAGATTTCATTTTACTATCCGACCCTCGGTGGGACAATCCGATTATCAGGGGGACAATTCAACCCTCGGTGGGACAATCCGACCATCGGTGGGACAATCCAACCATCGGTGGGATAATTCAGATTTCATTTTACTATCCGACCCTCGGTGGGACAATCCGATCATCAGGGGGACAATCCAACCCTCGGTGGGATAATCCGACCATCGGTGGGATAATTCAGATTTCATTTTACTATCCGACCCTCGGTGGGACAATCCGATCATCAGGGGGACAATCCAACCCTCGGTGGGACAATCCCACCATCGGTGGGACAATCCAACCATCGGTGGGATAATTCAGACTTCATTTTACTATCCGACCCTCGGTGGGACAATCTGACCATCGGTGGGACAATCCAACCATCGGTGGGACAATCCGACCATCGGTGGGATAATTCCGATTTAATTTTATTATCCGACCATTGGTGGGACAATCCAACCATCGCTGGGATAATTCAGATTTAATTTTACTATCCGACCCTCGGTGGGACAATCAGACTATCGGTGGGAAATTCTGACCATCGGTGGGACAATCCAACCATCGCTGGGATAATTCAGATTTCATTTTACTATCCGACCCTCGGTGGGACAATCCGATCATCAGGGGGACAATCTAACCCAACCCTCGGTGGGACAATCCAACCATCGGTGGGAAAATTCCGACTTCATTTTACTATCCGACCCTCGGTGGGACAATCGGACCATCGGTGGGACAATCCAACCATCGGTGGGATTATTCAGACTTCATTTTTCTATCCGACCCTCGGTGGGACAATCGGACCATCGGCTGGACAATCCAACCGTCGGTGGAACAAACCTACCATCGGTGGGACAATCCGACCATCGTTGGGATAATTCAGACTTCATTTTATTATCCGACACACGGTAGGACAATACGACCATCGGTTGGACAATCCGACCATCGGTGGGATAATTCCGATTTCATTTTATTATCCGACCATTGGTGGGACAATCCGACCATCGCAGGGATAATTCAAATTTAATTTTACTATCTGACCCTCGGTGGGACAATCAGACTATCGGTGGGAAAATCCTACCATCGGTGGGACAATCCAACCATCGGTGGGACAATCCAACCATCGGTGGGACAATCCGACCAGCGTTGGGATAATTCCGATTTAATTTTAATATCCGACCATTGGTGGAACAATCCAACTATCGCTGGGATAATTCAGATTTAATTTTACTATCCGACCCTCGGTGGGACGATCAGACTATCGGTGGGTCAATCCTACCATCGCTGGGACAATCCAACCATCACTGGGATAATTCAGATTTCATTTTACTATCCGACCCTCGGTGGGAAAATCGGACCATCGGTGGGACAATCCAACCATCGGTGGGATAATTCAGACTTCATTTTTCTATCCGACCCTCGGTGGGACAATCGGACCATCGGCTGGACAATCAAACCGTCGGTGGGACAAACCAACCATCGGTGGGACAATACGACTATCACTGGGATAATTCAGACTTCATTTTATTATCCGACACACGTTAGGACAATACGACCATCGGTTGGACAATCCGACCATCGGTGGGATAATTCCGATCTCATTTTATTATCCGACCATTGGTGGGACAATCCAACCATCGCTGGGATAATTCAGATTTAATTTTACTATCCGACCCTCGGTGGGACAATCAGACTATCGGTGGGAAAATCCTACCATCGCTGGGACAATCCAACCATCGCTGGGATAATTCAGATTTCATTTTACTATCCGACCCTCGGTGGGACAATCCGTTCATCAGGGGGACAATCCAACCCTCGGTGGGACAATCCGACCATCGGTGGGACAATCCAACCATCGCTGGGATAATTCAGATTTCATTTTACTATCCGACCCTCGGTGGGACAATCCAATCATCAGGGGGACAATCCAACACTCGGTGGGACAATCCGACCATCGGTGGGATAATTCAGATTTCATTTTACTATCCGACCCTCGGTGGGACAATCCAATCATCAGGGGGACAATCCAACCCTCGGTGGGACAATCCGACCATCGGTGGGATAATTCAGATTTCATTTTACTATCCGACCCTCGGTGGGACAATCCGATTATCAGGGGGACAATTCAACCCTCGGTGGGACAATCCGACCATCGGTGGGACAATCCAACCATCGGTGGGATAATTCAGATTTCATTTTACTATCCGACCCTCGGTGGGACAATCCGATCATCAGGGGGACAATCCAACCCTCGGTGGGATAATCCGACCATCGGTGGGATAATTCAGATTTCATTTTACTATCCGACCCTCGGTGGGACAATCCGATCATCAGGGGGACAATCCAACCCTCGGTGGGACAATCCCACCATCGGTGGGACAATCCAACCATCGGTGGGATAATTCAGACTTCATTTTACTATCCGACCCTCGGTGGGACAATCTGACCATCGGTGGGACAATCCAACCATCGGTGGGACAATCCGACCATCGGTGGGATAATTCCGATTTAATTTTATTATCCGACCATTGGTGGGACAATCCAACCATCGCTGGGATAATTCAGATTTAATTTTACTATCCGACCCTCGGTGGGACAATCAGACTATCGGTGGGAAATTCTGACCATCGGTGGGACAATCCAACCATCGCTGGGATAATTCAGATTTCATTTTACTATCCGACCCTCGGTGGGACAATCCGATCATCAGGGGGACAATCTAACCCAACCCTCGGTGGGACAATCCAACCATCGGTGGGAAAATTCCGACTTCATTTTACTATCCGACCCTCGGTGGGACAATCGGACCATCGGTGGGACAATCCAACCATCGGTGGGATTATTCAGACTTCATTTTTCTATCCGACCCTCGGTGGGACAATCGGACCATCGGCTGGACAATCCAACCGTCGGTGGAACAAACCTACCATCGGTGGGACAATCCGACCATCGTTGGGATAATTCAGACTTCATTTTATTATCCGACACACGGTAGGACAATACGACCATCGGTTGGACAATCCGACCATCGGTGGGATAATTCCGATTTCATTTTATTATCCGACCATTGGTGGGACAATCCGACCATCGCAGGGATAATTCAAATTTAATTTTACTATCTGACCCTCGGTGGGACAATCAGACTATCGGTGGGAAAATCCTACCATCGGTGGGACAATCCAACCATCGGTGGGACAATCCAACCATCGGTGGGACAATCCGACCAGCGTTGGGATAATTCCGATTTAATTTTAATATCCGACCATTGGTGGAACAATCCAACTATCGCTGGGATAATTCAGATTTAATTTTACTATCCGACCCTCGGTGGGACGATCAGACTATCGGTGGGTCAATCCTACCATCGCTGGGACAATCCAACCATCACTGGGATAATTCAGATTTCATTTTACTATCCGACCCTCGGTGGGAAAATCGGACCATCGGTGGGACAATCCAACCATCGGTGGGATAATTCAGACTTCATTTTTCTATCCGACCCTCGGTGGGACAATCGGACCATCGGCTGGACAATCAAACCGTCGGTGGGACAAACCAACCATCGGTGGGACAATACGACTATCACTGGGATAATTCAGACTTCATTTTATTATCCGACACACGTTAGGACAATACGACCATCGGTTGGACAATCCGACCATCGGTGGGATAATTCCGATCTCATTTTATTATCCGACCATTGGTGGGACAATCCAACCATCGCTGGGATAATTCAGATTTAATTTTACTATCCGACCCTCGGTGGGACAATCAGACTATCGGTGGGAAAATCCTACCATCGCTGGGACAATCCAACCATCGCTGGGATAATTCAGATTTCATTTTACTATCCGACCCTCGGTGGGACAATCCGTTCATCAGGGGGACAATCCAACCCTCGGTGGGACAATCCGACCATCGGTGGGACAATCCAACCATCGCTGGGATAATTCAGATTTCATTTTACTATCCGACCCTCGGTGGGACAATCCAATCATCAGGGGGACAATCCAACACTCGGTGGGACAATCCGACCATCGGTGGGATAATTCAGATTTCATTTTACTATCCGACCCTCGGTGGGACAATCCAATCATCAGGGGGACAATCCAACCCTCGGTGGGACAATCCGACCATCGGTGGGACAATCCAACCATCGGTGGGAAAATTCCGACTTCATTTTACTATCCGACCCTCGGTGGGACAATCGGACCATCGGTGGGACAATCCAACCATCGGTGGGGTAATTCAGACTTCATTTTTCTATCCGACCCTCGGTGGGACAATCGGACCATCGGCTGGACAATCCAACCGTCGGTGGGACAAACCTACCATCGGTGGGACAATCCGACCATCGGTTGGGATAATTCAGACTTCATTTTATTATCCGACACACGGTAGGACAATACGACCATCGGTTGGACAATCTGACCATCGGTGGGATAATTCCGATTTCATTTTATTATCCGACCATTGGTGGGACAATCCGACCATCGCAGGGATAATTCAAATTTAATTTTACTATCTGACCCTCGGTGGGACAATCAGACTATCGGTGGGAAAATCCTACCATCGGTGGGACAATCCAACCATCGGTGGGACAATCCAACCATCGGTGGGACAATCCGACCATCGTTGGGATAATTCCGATTTAATTTTAATATCCGACCATTGGTGGAACAATCCAACTATCGCTGGGATAATTCAGATTTAATTTTACTATCCGACCCTCGGTGGGACGATCAGACTATCGGTGGGTCAATCCTACCATCGCTGGGACAATCCAACCATCACTGGGATAATTCAGATTTCATTTTACTATCCGACCCTCGGTGGGAAAATCGGACCATCGGTGGGACAATCCAACCATCGGTGGGATAATTCAGACTTCATTTTTCTATCCGACCCTCGGTGGGACAATCGGACCATCGGCTGGACAATCCAACCGTCGGTGGGACAAACCTACCATCGGTGGGACAATACGACTATCACTGGGATAATTCAGACTTCATTTTATTATCCGACACACGTTAGGACAATACGACCATCGGTTGGACAATCCGACCATCGGTGGGATAATTCCGATCTCATTTTATTATCCGACCATTGGTGGGACAATCCAACCATCGCTGGGATAATTCAGATTTAATTTTACTATCAGACCCTCGGTGGGACAATCAGACTATCGGTGGGAAAATCCTACCATCGCTGGGACAATCCAACCATCGCTGGGATAATTCAGATTTCATTTTACTATCCGACCCTCGGTGGGACAATCCGTTCATCAGGGGGACAATCCAACCCTCGGTGGGACAATCCGACCATCGGTGGGACAATCCAACCATCGCTGGGATAATTCAGATTTCATTTTACTATCCGACCCTCGGTGGGACAATCCAATCATCAGGGGGACAATCCAACACTCGGTGGGACAATCCGACCATCGGTGGGATAATTCAGATTTCATTTTACTATCCGACCCTCGGTGGGACAATCCAATCATCAGGGGGACAATCCAACCCTCGGTGGGACAATCCGACCATCGGTGGGACAATCCAACCATCGGTGGGAAAATTCCGACTTCATTTTACTATCCGACCCTCGGTGGGACAATCGGACCATCGGTGGGACAATCCAACCATCGGTGGGGTAATTCAGACTTCATTTTTCTATCCGACCCTCGGTGGGACAATCGGACCATCGGCTGGACAATCCAACCGTCGGTGGGACAAACCTACCATCGGTGGGACAATCCGACCATCGGTTGGATAATTCAGACTTCATTTTATTATCCGACACACGGTAGGACAATACGACCATCGGTTGGACAATCTGACCATCGGTGGGATAATTCCGATTTCATTTTATTATCCGACCATTGGTGGGACAATCCGACCATCGCAGGGATAATTCAAATTTAATTTTACTATCCGACCCTCGGTGGGACAATCAGACTATCGGTGGGAAAATCCTACCATCGCTGGGACAATCCAACCATCGCTGGGATAATTCAGATTTCATTTTACTATCCGACCCTCGGTGGGACAATCCGATCATCAGGGGGACAATCCAACCCTCGGTGGGACAATCCGACCATCGGTGGGACAATCCAACCATCGCTGGGATAATTCAGATTTCATTTTACTATCCGACCCTCGGTGGGACAATCCGATCATCAGGGGGACAATCCAACCCTCGGTGGGACAATCCGACCATCGGTGGGATAATTCAGATTTCATTTTACTATCCGACCCTCGGTGGGACAATCCGATTATCAGGGGGACAATTCAACCCTCGGTGGGACAATCCGACCATCGGTGGGACAATCCAACCATCGGTGGGATAATTCAGATTTCATTTTACTATCCGACCCTCGGTGGGACAATCCGATCATCAGGGGGACAATCCAACCCTCGGTGGGATAATCCGACCATCGGTGGGATAATTCAGATTTCATTTTACTATCCGACCCTCGGTGGGACAATCCGATCATCAGGGGGACAATCCAACCCTCGGTGGGACAATCCCACCATCGGTGGGACAATCCAACCATCGGTGGGATAATTCAGACTTCATTTTACTATCCGACCCTCGGTGGGACAATCTGACCATCGGTGGGACAATCCAACCATCGGTGGGACAATCCGACCATCGGTGGGATAATTCCGATTTAATTTTATTATCCGACCATTGGTGGGACAATCCAACCATCGCTGGGATAATTCAGATTTAATTTTACTATCCGACCCTCGGTGGGACAATCAGACTATCGGTGGGAAAATCCGACCATCGGTGGGACAATCCAACCATCGCTGGGATAATTCAGATTTCATTTTACTATCCGACCCTCGGTGGGACAATCCGATCATCAGGGGGACAATCTAACCCAACCCTCGGTGGGACAATCCAACCATCGGTGGGAAAATTCCGACTTCATTTTACTATCCGACCCTCGGTGGGACAATCGGACCATCGGTGGGACAATCCAACCATCGGTGGGATTATTCAGACTTCATTTTTCTATCCGACCCTCGGTGGGACAATCGGACCATCGGCTGGACAATCCAACCGTCGGTGGAACAAACCTACCATCGGTGGGACAATCCGACCATCGTTGGGATAATTCAGACTTCATTTTATTATCCGACACACGGTAGGACAATACGACCATCGGTTGGACAATCCGACCATCGGTGGATAATTCCGATTTCATTTTATTATCCGACCATTGGTGGGACAATCCGACCATCGCAGGGATAATTCAAATTTAATTTTACTATCTGACCCTCGGTGGGACAATCAGACTATCGGTGGGAAAATCCTACCATCGGTGGGACAATCCAACCATCGCTGGGATAATTCAGATTTCATTTTACTATCCGATCCTCGGTGGGACAATCCGATCATCAGGGGACAATCCAACCCTCGGTGGGACAATCCGACCATCGGTGGGACAATCCAACCATTATTGGGATAATTCAGACTTCATTTTACTATCCGACCCTCGGTGGGACAATCTGACCATCGGTGGGACAATCCAACCATCGGTGGGACAATCCGACCATCGTTGGGATAATTCCGATTTAATTTTAATATCCGACCATTGGTGGAACAATCCAACTATCGCTGGGATAATTCAGATTTAATTTTACTATCCGACCCTCGGTGGGACGATCAGACTATCGGTGGGTCAATCCTACCATCGCTGGGACAATCCAACCATCACTGGGATAATTCAGATTTCATTTTACTATCCGACCCTCGGTGGGAAAATCGGACCATCGGTGGGACAATCCAACCATCGGTGGGATAATTCAGACTTCATTTTTCTATCCGACCCTCGGTGGGACAATCGGACCATCGGCTGGACAATCCAACCGTCGGTGGGACAAACCTACCATCGGTGGGACAATACGACCATCACTGGGATAATTCAGACTTCATTTTATTATCCGACACACGTTAGGACAATACGACCATCGGTTGGACAATCCGACCATCGGTGGGATAATTCCGATCTCATTTTATTATCCGACCATTGGTGGGACAATCCGACCATCGGTGGGATAATTCAGATTTCATTTTACTATCCGACCCTCGGTGGGACAATCTGACCATCGGTGGGACAATCCAACCATCGGTGGGACAATCCGACCATCGGTGGGATAATTCCGATTTAATTTTATTATCCGACCATTGGTGGGACAACCCAACCATCGCTGGGATAATTCAGATTTAATTTTACTATCCGACCCTCGGTGGGACAATCAGACTATCGGTGGGAAAATCCGACCATCGGTGGGACAATCCAACCATCGCTGGGATAATTCAGATTTCATTTTACTATCCGACCCTCGGTGGGACAATCCGATCATCAGGGGGACAATCCAACCCTCGGTGGGACAATCCGACCATCGGTGGGATAATTCAGATTTCATTTTACTATCCGACCCTCGGTGGGACAATCCGATTATCAGGGGGACAATTCAACCCTCGGTGGGACAATCCGACCATCGGTGGGACAATCCAACCATCGGTGGGATAATTCAGATTTCATTTTACTATCCGACCCTCGGTGGGACAATCCGATCATCAGGGGGGAAATCCAACCCTCGGTGGGATAATCCGACCATCGGTGGGATAATTCAGATTTCATTTTACTATCCGACCCTCGGTGGGACAATCCGATCATCAGGGGGACAATCCAACCCTCGGTGGGACAATCCCACCATCGGTGGGACAATCCAACCATCGGTGGGATAATTCAGACTTCATTTTACTATCCGACCCTCGGTGGGACAATCTGACCATCGGTGGGACAATCCAACCATCGGTGGGACAATCCGACCATCGGTGGGATAATTCCGATTTAATTTTACTATCCGACCATTGGTGGGACAATCCAACCATCGCTGGGATAATTCAGATTTAATTTTACTATCCGACCCTCGGTGGGACAATCAGACTATCGGTGGGAAAATCCTACCATCGCTGGGACAATCCAACCATCGCTGGGATAATTCAGATTTCATTTTACTATCCGACCCTCGGTGGGACAATCCGTTCATCAGGGGGACAATCCAACCCTCGGTGGGACAATCCGACCATCGGTGGGACAATCCAACCATCGCTGGGATAATTCAGATTTCATTTTACTATCCGACCCTCGGTGGGACAACCCGATCATCAGGGGGACAATCCAACACTCGGTGGGACAATCCGACCATCGGTGGGATAATTCAGATTTCATTTTACTATCCGACCCTCGGTGGGACAATCCAATCATCAGGGGGACAATCCAACCCTCGGTGGGACAATCCGACCATCGGTGGGACAATCCAACCATCGGTGGGATAATTCAGACTTCATTTTACTATCCGACCCTCGGTGGGACAATCGGACCATCGGTGGGACAATCCAACCATCGGTGGGATAATTCAGACTTCATTTTTCTATCCGACCCTCGGTGGGACAATCGGACCATCGGCTGGACAATCCAACCGTCGGTGGGACAAACCTACCATCGGTGGGACAATCCGACCATCGTTGGGATAATTCAGACTTCATTTTATTATCCGACACACGGTAGGACAATACGACCATCGGTTGGACAATCCGACCATCGGTGGGATAATTCCGATTTCATTTTATTATCCGACCATTGGTGGGACAATCCAACCATCGCAGGGATAATTCAAATTCAATTTTACTATCTGACCCTCGATGGGACAATCAGACTATCGGTGGGAAAATCCTACCATCGGTGGCACAATCCAACCATCGCTGGGATAATTCAGATTTCATTTTACTATCCGACCCTCGGTGGGAATATCCGATCATCAGGGGTACAATCCAACCCTCGGTGGGACAATCCGACCATCGGTGGGACAATCCAACCATCGGTGGGATAATTCAGACTTCATTTTACTATCCGACCCTCGGTGGGACAATCTGACCATCGGTGGGACAATCCAACCATCGGTGGGACAATCCAACCATCGGTGGGATAATTCCGATTTAATTTTATTATCCGACCATTGGTGGAACAATCCAACCATCGCTGGGATAATTCAGATTTAATTTTACTATCCGACCCTCGGTGGGACAATCAGACTATCGGTGGGAAAATCCTACCATCGCTGGGACAATCCAACCATCGCTGGGATAATTCAGATTTCATTTTACTATCCGACCCTCGGTGGGACAATCAGATCATCAGGGGGACAATCCAACCCTCGGTGGGACAATCCGACCATTGGTGGGACAATCCAACCATTGCTGGGATAATTCAGATTTCATTTTACTATCCGACCCTCGGTGGGACAATCCGATCATCAGGGGGACAATCCAACCCTCGGTGGGACAATCCGACCATTGGTGGGATAATTCAGATTTCATTTTACTATCCGACCCTCGGTGGGACAATCCGATTATCAGGGGGACAATCCAACCCTCGGTGGGACAATCCGACCATCGGTGGGACAATCCAACCATCGGTGGGATAATTCAGACTTCATTTTACTATCCGACCCTCGGTGGGACAATCTGACCATCGGTGGGACAATCCAACCATCGGTGGGACAATCCGACCATCGTTGGGATAATTTAGATTTTATTTTACTATCCGACCCTCGGTGGGACAATCCGACCATCGGTGGGACAATCCGGCCATCGGTAGGACAATCCGACCATCGTTGGGATAATTTAGATTTTATTTTACTATCCGACCCACGGTGGGACAATCCAACCATCGGTGGGATAATTCAGAATTCATTTTACTATCCGACCCTCGGTGGGACAATCCGATCATCAGGGGGACAATCTAACCCAACCCTCGGTGGGACAATCCGACCATCGATGGGACAATCCAGCCATCAGTGGGATAATTCAGACTTCATTTTTCTATCCGACCCTCGGTGGGACAATCGGACCATCGGCTGGACAATCCAACCGTCAGTGGGACAAACCTACCATCGGTGGGACAATCCGACCATCGTTGGGATAATTCAGACTTCATTTTATTATCCCACACACGGTAGGACAATACGCCCATCGGTTGGACAATCCGACCATCGGTGGGATAATTCCGATTTCATTTTATTATCCGACCATTCGTGGGACAATCCAACCATCGCAGGGATAATTCAAATTTAATTTTACTATCTGACCCTCGGTGGGACAATCAGACTATCGGTGGGAAAATCCTACCATCGGTGGGACAATCCAACCATCGCTGGGATAATTCAGATTTCATTTTACTATCCGACCCTCGGTGGGACAATCCGATCATCAGGGGGACAATCCAACCCTCGGTGGGACAATCCCACCATCGGTGGGATAATTCAGATTTCATTTTACTATCCGACCCTCGGTGGGACAATCCGATCATCAGGGGGACAATCCAACCGTCGGTGGGACAATCCGACCATCGGTGGGACACTCCAACCATCGGTGGGATAATTCAGACTTCATTTTACTATCCGACCCTCGGTGGGACAATCTGACCATCGGTGGGACAATCCAACCATCGGTGGGACAATCCGACCATCGGTGGGATAATTCCGATTTAATTTTATTATCCGACCATTGGTGGGACAATCCAACCATCGCTGGGATAATTCAGATTTAATTTTACTATCCAACCCTCGGTGGGACAATCAGACTATCGGTGGGAAAATCCCACCATCGCTGGGACAATCCAACCATCGCTGGGATAATTCAGATTTCATTTCACTATCCGACCCTCGGTGGGACAATCCGTTCATCAGGGGGACAATCCAACCCTCGGTGGGACAATCCGACCATCGGTGGGACAATCCAACCATCGCTGGGATAATTCAGATTTCATTTTACTATCCGACCCTCGGTGGGACAATCCGATCATCAGGGGGACAATCCAACCCTCGTTGGGACAATCCAACCATCGCTGGGATAATTCAGATTTCATTTTACTATCCGACCCTCGGTGGGAATATCCGATCATCAGGGGGACAATCCAACCCTCGGTGGGACAATCCGACCATCGGTGGGACAATCCAACCATCGGTGGGATAATTCAGACTTTATTTTACTATCCGACCCTCGGTGGGACAATCTGACCATCGGTGGGACAATCCAACCATCGGTGGGACAATCCGACCATCGGTGGGATAATTCCGATTTAATTTTATTATCCGACCATTGGTGGAACAATCCAACCATCGCTGGGATAATTCAGATTTAATTTTACTATCCGACCCTCGGTGGGACAATCAGACTATCGGTGGGAAAATCCTACAATCGCTGGGACAATCCAACCATCGCTGGGATAATTCAGATTTCATTTTACTATCCGACCCTCGGTGGGACAATCAGATCATCAGGGGGACAATCCAACCCTCGGTGGGACAATCCGACCATTGGTGGGACAATCCAACCATTGCTGGGATAATTCAGATTTCATTTTACTATCCGACCCTCGGTGGGACAATCCGATCATCAGGGGGACAATCCAACCCTCGGTGGGATAATTCAGATTTCATTTTACTATCCGACCCTCGGTGGGACAATCCGATTATCAGGGGGACAATCCAACCCTCGGTGGGACAATCCGACCATCGGTTGGACAATCCAACCATCGGTGGGATAATTCAGACTTCATTTTACTATCCGACCCTCGGTGGGACAATCCAACCATCGGTGGGACAATCCGACCATCGTTGGGATAATTTTTGATTTTATTTTACTATCCGACCCTCGGTGGGACAATCCGACCATCGGTGGGACAATCCGGCCATCGGTAGGACAATCCAGCCATCAGTGGGATAATTCAGACTTCATTTTTCTATCCGACCCTAGGTGGGACAATCGGACCATCGGCTGGACAATCCAACCTTCGGTGGGACAATCCAACCATCGGTGGGACAATCCGACCATCGTTGGGATAATTTAGATTTTATTTTACTATCCGACCCTCGGTGGGACAATCCGACCATCGGTGGGACATTCCGGCCATCGGTAGGACAATCCGACCATCGTTGGGATAATTTAGATTTTATTTTACTATCCGACCCACGGTGGGACAATCCAACCATCGGTGGGATAATTCAGAATTCATTTTACTATCCGACCCTCGGTGGGACAATCCGATCATCAGGGGGACAATCTAACCCAACCCTCGGTGGGACAATCCGACCATCGATGGGACAATCCAGCCATCAGTGGGATAATTCAGACTTCATTTTTCTATCCGACCATCGGTGGGACAATCGGACCATCGGCTGGACAATCCAACCGTCAGTGGGACAAACCTACCATCGGTGGGACAATCCGACCATCGTTGGGATAATTCAGACTTCATTTTATTATCCCACACACGGTAGGACAATACGACCATCGGTTGGACAATCCGACCATCGGTGGGATAATTCCGATTTCATTTTATTATCCGACCATTCGTGGGACAATCCAACCATCGCAGGGATAATTCAAATTTAATTTTACTATCTGACCCTCGGTGGGACAATCAGACTATCGGTGGGAAAATCCTACCATCGGTGGGACAATCCAACCATCGCTGGGATAATTCAGATTTCATTTTACTATCCGACCCTCGGTGGGACAATCCGATCATCAGGGGGACAATCCAACCCTCGGTGGCACAATCCCACCATCGGTGGGATAATTCAGATTTCATTTTACTATCCGACCCTCGGTGGGACAATCCGATCATCAGGGGGACAATCCAACCGTCGGTGGGACAATCCGACCATCGGTGGGACACTCCAACCATCGGTGGGATAATTCAGACTTCATTTTACTATCCGACCCTCGGTGGGACAATCTGACCATCGGTGGGACAATCCAACCATCGGTGGGACAATCCGACCATCGGTGGGATAATTCCGATTTAATTTTATTATCCGACCATTGGTGGGACAATCCAACCATCGCTGGGATAATTCAGATTTAATTTTACTATCCAACCCTCGGTGGGACAATCAGACTATCGGTGGGAAAATCCTACCATCGCTGGGACAATCCAACCATCGCTGGGATAATTCAGATTTCATTTCACTATCCGACCCTCGGTGGGACAATCCGTTCATCAGGGGGACAATCCAACCCTCGGTGGGACAATCCGACCATCGGTGGGACAATCCAACCATCGCTGGGATAATTCAGATTTCATTTTACTATCCGACCCTCGGTGGGACAATCCGATCATCAGGGGGACAATCCAACCCTCGTTGGGACAATCCAACCATCGCTGGGATAATTCAGATTTCATTTTACTATCCGACCCTCGGTGGGAATATCCGATCATCAGGGGGACAATCCAACCCTCGGTGGGACAATCCGACCATCGGTGGGACAATCCAACCATCGGTGGGATAATTCAGACTTTATTTTACTATCCGACCCTCGGTGGGACAATCTGACCATCGGTGGGACAATCCAACCATCGGTGGGACAATCCGACCATCGGTGGGATAATTCCGATTTAATTTTATTATCCGACCATTGGTGGAACAATCCAACCATCGCTGGGATAATTCAGATTTAATTTTACTATCCGACCCTCGGTGGGACAATCAGACTATCGGTGGGAAAATCCTACCATCGCTGGGACAATCCAACCATCGCTGGGATAATTCAGATTTCATTTTACTATCCGACCCTCGGTGGGACAATCAGATCATCAGGGGGACAATCCAACCCTCGGTGGGACAATCCGACCATTGGTGGGACAATCCAACCATTGCTGGGATAATTCAGATTTCATTTTACTATCCGACCCTCGGTGGGACAATCCGATCATCAGGGGGACAATCCAACCCTCGGTGGGATAATTCAGATTTCATTTTACTATCCGACCCTCGGTGGGACAATCCGATTATCAGGGGGACAATCCAACCCTCGGTGGGACAATCCGACCATCGGTTGGACAATCCAACCATCGGTGGGATAATTCAGACTTCATTTTACTATCCGACCCTCGGTGGGACAATCCAACCATCGGTGGGACAATCCGACCATCGTTGGGATAATTTTTGATTTTATTTTACTATCCGACCCTCGGTGGGACAATCCGACCATCGGTGGGACAATCCGGCCATCGGTAGGACAATCCAGCCATCAGTGGGATAATTCAGACTTCATTTTTCTATCCGACCCTAGGTGGGACAATCGGACCATCGGCTGGACAATCCAACCTTCGGTTGGACAAACCTACCATCGGTGGGACAATCCGACCATCGTTGGGATAATTCAGACTTCATTTTATTATCCGACACACGGTAGGACAATACGACCATCAGTTGGTCAATCCGACCATCGGTGGGATAATTCCGATTTAATTTCATTATCCGACCATTGGTGGGACAATCCAACCATCGCAGGGATAATTCAAATTTAATTTTACTATCTGACCCTCGGTGGGACAATCAGACTATCGGTGGGACAATCCAACCATCGGTGGGATAATTCAGAATTCATTTTACTATCCGACCCTCGGTGGGACAATCCGATCATCAGGGGGACAATCTAACCCAACCCTCGGTGGGACAATCCGACCATCGATGGGACAATCCAGCCATCAGTGGGATAATTCAGACTTCATTTTTCTATCCGACCCTCGGTGGGACAATCGGACCATCGGCTGGACAATCCAACCGTCGGTGGGACAAACCTACCATCGGTGGGACAATCCAACCATCGTTGGGATAATTCAGACTTCATTTTATTATCCCACACACGGTAGGACAATACGACCATCGGTTGGACAATCCGACCATCGGTGGGATAATTCCGATTTCATTTTATTATCCGACCATTCGTGGGACAATCCAACCATCGCAGGGATAATTCAAATTTAATTTTACTATCTGACCCTCGGTGGGACAATCAGACTATCGGTGGGAAAATCCTACCATCGGTGGGACAATCCAACCATCGCTGGGATAATTCAGATTTCTTTTTACTATCCGACCCTCGGTGGGACAATCCGATCATCAGGGGGACAATCCAACCCTCGGTGGGACAATCCCACCATCGGTGGGATAATTCAGATTTCATTTTACTATCCGACCCTCGGTGGGACAATCCGATCATCAGGGGGACAATCCAACCCTCGGTGGGACAATCCGACCATCGGTGGGACACTCCAACCATCGCTGGGATAATTCAGATTTAATTTTACTATCCGACCCTCGGTGGGAAAATCCGATCATCAGGGGGACAATCCAACCCTCGTTGGGATAATCCGACCATCGGTGGGATAATTCAGATTTCATTTTACTATCCGACCCTCGGTGGGACAATCCGATCATCAGGGGGACAATCCAACCGTCGGTGGGACAATCCGACCATCGGTGGGATAATTCCGATTTAATTTTATTATCCGACCATTGGTGGAACAATCCAACCATCGCTGGGATAATTCAGATTTAATTTTACTATCCGACCCTCGGTGGGACAATCAGACTATCGGTGGGAAAATCCTACCATCGCTGGGACAATCCAACCATCGCTGGGATAATTCAGATTTCATTTTACTATCCGACCCTCGGTGGGACAATCAGATCATCAGGGGGACAATCCAACCCTCGGTGGGACAATCCGACCATTGGTGGGACAATCCAACCATTGCTGGGATAATTCAGATTTCATTTTACTATCCGACCCTCGGTGGGACAATCCGATCATCAGGGGGACAATCCAACCCTCGGTGGGATAATTCAGATTTCATTTTACTATCCGACCCTCGGTGGGACAATCCGATTATCAGGGGGACAATCCAACCCTCGGTGGGACAATCCGACCATCGGTTGGACAATCCAACCATCGGTGGGATAATTCAGACTTCATTTTACTATCCGACCCTCGGTGGGACAATCCAACCATCGGTGGGACAATCCGACCATCGTTGGGATAATTTTTGATTTTATTTTACTATCCGACCCTCGGTGGGACAATCCGACCATCGGTGGGACAATCCGGCCATCGGTAGGACAATCCAGCCATCAGTGGGATAATTCAGACTTCATTTTTCTATCCGACCCTAGGTGGGACAATCGGACCATCGGCTGGACAATCCAACCTTCGGTTGGACAAACCTACCATCGGTGGGACAATCCGACCATCGTTGGGATAATTCAGACTTCATTTTATTATCCGACACACGGTAGGACAATACGACCATCAGTTGGTCAATCCGACCATCGGTGGGATAATTCCGATTTAATTTCATTATCCGACCATTGGTGGGACAATCCAACCATCGCAGGGATAATTCAAATTTAATTTTACTATCTGACCCTCGGTGGGACAATCAGACTATCGGTGGGACAATCCAACCATCGGTGGGATAATTCAGAATTCATTTTACTATCCGACCCTCGGTGGGACAATCCGATCATCAGGGGGACAATCTAACCCAACCCTCGGTGGGACAATCCGACCATCGATGGGACAATCCAGCCATCAGTGGGATAATTCAGACTTCATTTTTCTATCCGACCCTCGGTGGGACAATCGGACCATCGGCTGGACAATCCAACCGTCGGTGGGACAAACCTACCATCGGTGGGACAATCCGACCATCGTTGGGATAATTCAGACTTCATTTTATTATCCCACACACGGTAGGACAATACGACCATCGGTTGGACAATCCGACCATCGGTGGGATAATTCCGATTTCATTTTATTATCCGACCATTCGTGGGACAATCCAACCATCGCAGGGATAATTCAAATTTAATTTTACTATCTGACCCTCGGTGGGACAATCAGACTATCGGTGGGAAAATCCTACCATCGGTGGGACAATCCAACCATCGCTGGGATAATTCAGATTTCTTTTTACTATCCGACCCTCGGTGGGACAATCCGATCATCAGGGGGACAATCCAACCCTCGGTGGGACAATCCCACCATCGGTGGGATAATTCAGATTTCATTTTACTATCCGACCCTCGGTGGGACAATCCGATCATCAGGGGGACAATCCAACCCTCGGTGGGACAATCCGACCATCGGTGGGACACTCCAACCATCGCTGGGATAATTCAGATTTAATTTTACTATCCGACCCTCGGTGGGAAAATCCGATCATCAGGGGGACAATCCAACCCTCGTTAGGATAATCCGACCATCGGTGGGATAATTCAGATTTCATTTTACTATCCGACCCTCGGTGGGACAATCCGATCATCAGGGGGACAATCCAACCGTCGGTGGGACAATCCGACCATCGGTGGGACACTCCAACCATCGCTGGGATAATTCAGATTTAATTTTACTATCCGACCCTCGGTGGGAAAATCCGATCATCAGGGGGACAATCCAACCCTCGTTGGGATAATCCGACCATCGGTGGGATAATTCAGATTTCATTTTACTATCCGACCCTCGGTGGGACAATCCGATCATCAGGGGGACAATCCAACCCTCGGTGGGACAATCCCACAATCGGTGGGACAATCCAACCATCGGTGGGATAATTCAGACTTCATTTTACTATCCGACCCTCGGTGGGACAATCTGACCATCGGTGGGACAATCCAACCATCGGTGGGACAATCCGACCATCGGTGGGATAATTCCGATTTAATTTTATTATCCGACCATTGGTGGGACAATCCAACCATCGCTGGGATAATTCAGATTTAATTTTACTATCCAACCCTCGGTGGGACAATCAGACTATCGGTGGGAAAATCCTACCATCGCTGGGACAATCCAACCATCGCTGGGATAATTCAGATTTCATTTCACTATCCGACCCTCGGTGGGACAATCCGTTCATCAGGGGGACAATCCAACCCTCGGTGGGACAATCCGACCATCGGTGGGACAATCCAACCATCGCTAGGATAATTCAGATTTCATTTTACTATCCGACCCTCGGTGGGACAATCCGATCATCAGGGGGACAATCCAACCCTCGTTGGGACAATCCAACCATCGCTGGGATAATTCAGATTTCATTTTACTATCCGACCATTGGTGGGACAATCCAACCATCGCTGGGATAATTCAGATTTAATTTTACTATCCGACCCTCGGTGGGACAATCAGACTATCGGTTGGAAAATCCTACCATCGCTGGGACAATCCAACCATCGCTGGGATAATTCAGATTTCATTTTACTATCCGACCCTCGGTGGGACAATCCGTTCATCAGGGGGACAATCCAACCCTCGGTGGGACAATCCAACCCTCGGTGGGAAAATCCTACCATCGGTGGGACAATCCAACCATCGCTGGGATAATTCAGATTTCATATTACTATCCGACCCTCGGTGGGAATATCCGATCATCAGGGGGACAATCCAACCCTCGGTGGGACAATCCGACCATCGGTGGGACAATCCAACCATCGGTGGGATAATTCAGACTTCATTTTACTATCCGACCCTCGGTGGGAAAATCCGATCATCAGGGGGACAATCCAAGCCTCGTTGGGATAATCCGACCATCGGTGGGATAATTCAGATTTCATTTTACTATCCGACCCTCGGTGGGACAATCCGATCATCAGGGGGACAATCCAACCCTCGGTGGGACAATCCCACCATCGGTGGGACAATCCAACCATCGGTGGGATAATTCAGAATTCATTTTACTATCCGACCCTCGGTGGGACAATCCGATCATCGGGGGGACAATCTAACCCAACCCTCGGTGGGACAATCCGACCATCGATGGGACAATCCAGCCATCAGTGGGATAATTCAGACTTCATTTTTCTATCCGACCCTCGGTGGGACAATCGGACCATCGGCTGGACAATCCAACCGTCGGTGGGACAAACCTACCATCGGTGGGACAATCCGACCATCGTTGGGATAATTCAGACTTCATTTTATTATCCCACACACGGTAGGACAATACGACCATCGGTTGGACAATCCGACCATCGGTGGGATAATTCCGATTTCATTTTATTATCCGACCATTCGTGGGACAATCCAACCATCGCAGGGATAATTCAAATTTAATTTTACTATCTGACCCTCGGTGGGACAATCAGACTATCGGTGGGAAAATCCTACCATCGGTGGGACAATCCAACCATCGCTGGGATAATTCAGATTTCATTTTACTATCCGACCCTCGGTGGGACAATCCGATCATCACGGGGACAATCCAACCCTCGGTGGGACAATCCCACCATCGGTGGGATAATTCAGATTTCATTTTACTATCCGACCCTCGGTGGGACAATCCGATCATCAGGGGGACAATCCAACCCTCGGTGGGACAATCCGACCATCGGTGGGACACTCCAACCATCGCTGGGATAATTCAGATTTAATTTTACTATCCGACCCTCGGTGGGAAAATCCGATCATCAGGGGGACAATCCAACCCTCGTTGGGATAATCCGACCATCGGTGGGATAATTCAGATTTCATTTTACTATCCGACCCTCGGTGGGACAATCCGATCATCAGGGGGACAATCCAACCCTCGGTGGGACAATCCCACCTTCGGTGGGACAATCCAACCATCGGTGGGATAATTCAGACTTCATTTTACTATCCGACCCTCGGTGGGACAATCTGACCATCGGTGGGACAATCCAACCATCGGTGGGACAATCCGACCATCGGTGGGATAATTCCGATTTAATTTTATTATCCGACCATTGGTGGGACAATCCAACCATCGCTGGGATAATTCAGATTTAATTTTACTATCCAACCTTCGGTGGGACAATCAGACTATCGGTGGGAAAATCCTACCATCGCTGGGACAATCCAACCATCGCTGGGATAATTCAGATTTCATTTCACTATCCGACCCTCGGTGGGACGATCCGTTCATCAGGGGGACAACCCAACCCTCGGTGGGACAATCCGACCATCGGTGGGACAATCCAACCATCGCTGGGATAATTCAGATTTCATTTTACTATCCGACCCTCGGTGGGACAATCCGATCATCAGGGGGACAATCCAACACTCGGTGGGACAATCCGACCATCGGTGGGATAATTCAGATTTCATTTTACTATCCGACCCTCGGTGGGACAATCCAATCATCAGGGGGACAATCCAACCCTCGGTGGGACAATCCGACCATCGGTGGGACAATCCAACCATCGGTGGGATAATTCAGACTTCATTTTACTATCCGACCCTCGGTGGGACAATCGGACCATCGGTGGGACAATCCAACCATCGGTGGGATAATTCAGACTTCATTTTTCTATCCGACCCTCGGTGGGACAATCGGACCATCGGCTGGACAATCCAACGGTCGGTGGGACAAACCTACCATCGGTGGGACAATCCGACCATCGTTGGGATAATTCAGACTTCATTTTATTATCCGACACACGGTAGGACAATACGACCATCGGTTGGACAATCCGACCATCGGTGGGATAATTCCGATTTCATTTTATTATCCGACCATTGGTGGGACAATCCAACCATCGCAGGGATAATTCAAATTTTATTTTACTATCTGACCCTCGGTGGGACAATCAGACTATCGGTGGGAAAATCCTACCATCGTTGGGACAATCCAACCATCGCTGGGATAATTCACATTTCATTTTACTATCCGACCCTCGGTGGGACAATCCGATCATCAGGGGGACAATCCAACCCTCGGTGGGGCAATCCGACCATCGGTGGGATAATTCAGATTTCATTTTACTATCCGACCCTCGGTGGGACAATCCGATCATCAGGGGGACAACCCAACCCTCGGTGGGACAATCCGACCATCGGTGGGACAATCCAACCATCGCTGGGATAATTCAGATTTCATTTTACTATCCGACCCTCGGTGGGACAATCCGATCATCAGGGGGACAATCCAACACTCGGTGGGACAATCCGACCATCGGTGGGATAATTCAGATTTCATTTTACTATCCGACCCTCGGTGGGACAATCCAATCATCAGGGGGACAATCCAACCCTCGGTGGGACAATCCGACCATCGGTGGGACAATCCAACCATCGGTGGGATAATTCAGACTTCATTTTACTATCCGACCCTCGGTGGGACAATCGGACCATCGGTGGGACAATCCAACCATCGGTGGGATAATTCAGACTTCATTTTTCTATCCGACCCTCGGTGGGACAATCGGACCATCGGCTGGACAATCCAACCGTCGGTGGGACAAACCTACCATCGGTGGGACAATCCGACCATCGTTGGGATAATTCAGACTTCATTTTATTATCCGACACACGGTAGGACAATACGACCATCGGTTGGACAATCCGACCATCGGTGGGATAATTCCGATTTCATTTTATTATCCGACCATTGGTGGGACAATCCGACCATCGCAGGGATAATTCAGACTTCATTTTTCTATCCGACCCTCGGTGGGACAATCGGACCATCGGCTGGACAATCCAACCGTCGGTGGGACAAACCTACCATCGCTGGGATAATTCACATTTCATTTTACTATCCGACCCTCGGTGGGACAATCCGATCATCAGGGGGACAATCCAACCCTCGGTGGGGCAATCCGACCATCGGTGGGATAATTCAGATTTCATTTTACTATCCGACCCTCGGTGGGACAATCCGATCATCAGGGGGACAATCCAACCCTCGCAGGGAAAATCCTACCATCGGTGGGACAATCCAACCATTGCTGGGATAATTCAGATTTCATATTACTATCCGACCCTCGGTGGGACAATCCGATCATCAGGTGGACAATCCAACCCTCGGTAGGATAATCCGACCATCGGTGGGATAAGTCAGATTTCATTTTTCTATCCGACCCTCGGTGGGACAATCCGATCATCAGGGGGACAATCCAACCCTCGGTGGGACAATCCGACAATCGGTGGGACAATCCAACCATCGGTGGGATAATTCAGACTTCATTTTACTATCCGACCCTCGGTGGGACAATCTGACCATCGGTGGGACAATCCAACCATCGGTGGGACAATCCGAACATCGGTGGGATAATTCCGATTTAATTTTATTATCCGACCATTGGTGGGACAATCCAACCATCGCTGGGATAATTCAGATTTAATTTTACTATCCGACCCTCGGTGGGACAATCAGACTATCGGTTGGAAAATCCTACCATCGCTGGGACAATCCAACCATCGCTGGGATAATTCAGATTTCATATTACTATCCGACCCTCGGTGGGACAATCCGATCATCAGGGGGACAATCCAACCCTCGGTAGGACAATCCAACCATCGCTGGGATAATTCAGATTTAATTTTACTATCCGACCCTCGGTGGGACAATCAGACTATCGGTTGGAAAATCCTACCATCGCTGGGACAATCCAACCATCGCTGGGATAATTCAGATTTCATTTTACTATCCGACCCTCGGTGGGACAATCCGTTCATCAGGGGGACAATCCAACCCTCGGTGGGACAATCCGACCATCGGTGGGACAATCCAACCATCGGTGGGATAATTCAGATTTCATTTTACTATCCGACCCTCGGTGGGACAATCCGATCATCAGGGGGACAATCCAACACTCGGTGGGACAATCCGAACATCGGTGGGATAATTCAGATTTCATTTTACTATCCGACCCTCGGTGGGACAATCCGATCATCAGGGGGACAATCCAACCCTCGGTGGGGCAATCCGACCATCGGTGGGATAATTCAGATTTCATTTTACTATCCGACCCTCGGTGGGACAATCCGATCATCAGGGGGACAATCCAACCCTCGGTGGGAAAATCCTACCATCGGTGGGACAATCCAACCATCGCTGGGATAATTCAGATTTCATATTACTATCCGACCCTCGGTGGGACAATCCGATCATCAGGGGGACAATCCAACCCTCGGTAGGATAATCCGACCATCGGTGGGATGATTCAGATTTCATTTTACTATCCGACCCTCGGTGGGACAATCCGATCATCAGGGGGCCAATCCAACCCTCGGTGGGACAATCCGACAATCGGTGGGACAATCCGACCATCGGTGGGATGATTCAGATTTCATTTTACTATCCGACCCTCGGTGGGACAATCCGATCATCACGGGGACAATCCAACCCTCGGTGGGACAATCCGACAATCGGTGGGACAATCCAACCATCGTTGGGATAATTCAGACTTCATTTTACTATCCGACCCTCGGTGGGACAATCTGACCATCGGTGGGACAATCCAACCATCGGCGGGACAATCCGAACATCGGTGGGATAATTCCGATTTAATTCTATTATCCGACCATTGGTGGGACAATCCAACCATCGCTGGGATAATTCAGATTTAATTTTAACATCCGACCCTCGGTGGGACAATCAGACTATCGGTTGGAAAATCCTACCATCGCTGGGACAATCCAACCATCGCTGGGATAATTCAGATTTCATTTTACTATCCGACCCTCGGTGGGACAATCCGATCATCAGGGGGACAATCCAACCCTCGGTGGGACAATCCGACCATCGGTGGGATAATTTAGATTTCATTTTACTATCCGACCCTCGGTGGGACAATCCGACCATCGGTGGGACAATCCGGCCATCGGTGGGACAATCCAGCCATCGGTGGGATAATTCATACTTCATTTTACTATCTGACCCTCTGTGGAACAATCCGACCATCGGTGGGACAATCCAACCATCGGTGGGATAACTCAGACTTCATTTTACTATCCGACCCTCGGTGGGACAGTCCGACAATCGGTGGGATAATTCAGATTTCATTTTACTATCCGACCCTCGGTGGGACAATCCGACCATCGGTAGGACAATCCGGCCATCGGTGGGACAATCCAGCCATCGGTGGGATAATTCATACTTCATTTTACTATCTGACCCTCGGTGGAACAATCCGACCATCGGTGGGAAAATCCAACCATCGGTGGGATAACTCAGACTTCATTTTACTATCCGACCCTCGGTGGGACAGTCCGACAATCGGTGGGATAATTCAGATTTCATTTTACTATCCGACCCTCGGTGGGACAATCCGACTATCGGTAGGACAATCCGACCATCGGTGGGACAATCCAGCCATCGCTAGGATAATTCAGATTTCATTTTCCTATCCGACCCTCGGTGGGACAATCCGATCATCAGGGGGACAATCCAACCCTCGGTGGGACAATCCGATTATCAGGGGGACAATCCAACCCTCGGTGGGAATATCCGACCATCGCAGGGATAATTCCAATTTAATTTTACTATCCGACCCTCGGTGGGACAATCCAATCATCAGGGGGACAATCCAACCCTCGGTGGGACAATCCGACCATCGGTGGGACAATCCAACCATCGCTGGGATAATTCAGGTTTAATTTTACTATCCGACCCTCGGTGGGACAATCAGACTATCGGTGGGAAAATCCTACCATCGCTGGGACAATCCAACCATCGCTAGGATAATTCAGATTTCATTTTACTATCCGACCCTCGGAGGGACAATCCGATCATCAGGGGGACAATCCAACCCTCGGTGGGACAATCCGATTATCAGGGGGACAATCCAACCCTCGGTGGGATAATCCGACCATCGCAGGGATAATTCCAATTTAATTTTACTATCCGACCCTCGGTGGGACAATCCGATCATCAGGGGGACAATCCAACCCTCAGTGGGACAATCCGACCATCGGTGGGACAATCCAACCATCGGTGGGATAATTCAGACTTCATTTTTCTATCCGACCCTCGGTGGGACAATCGGACCATCGGCTGGACAATCCAACCGTCGGTGGGACAAACCTACCATCGGTGGGACAATCCGACCATCGTTGGGATAATTCAGACTTCATTTTATTATCCGACACACGGTAGGACAATACGACCATCGGTTGGACAATCCGACCATCGGTGGGATAATTCCGATTTCATTTTATTATCCGACCATTGGTGGGACAATCCAATCATCGCAGGGATAATTCAAATTTTATTTTACTATCTGACCCTCGGAGGGACAATCAGACTATCGGTGGGAAAATCCTACCATCGTTGGGACAATCCAACCATCGCTGGGATAATTCACATTTCATTTTACTATCCGACCCTCGGTGGGACAATCCGATCATCAGGGGGACAATCCAACCCTCGGTGGGGCAATCCGACCATCGGTGGGATAATTCAGATTTCATTTTACTATCCGACCCTCGGTGGGACAATCCGATCATCAGGGGGACAATCCAACCCTCGGTGGGAAAATCCTACCATCGGTGGGACAATCCAACCATCGCTGGGATAATTCAGATTTCATATTACTATCCGACCCTCGGTGGGACAATCCGATCATCAGGGGGACAATCCAACCCTCGGTGGGACAATCCGACAATCGGTGGGACAATCCAACCATCGGTGGGATAATTCAGACTTCATTTTACTATCCGACCCTCGGTGGGACAATCTGACCATCGGTGGGACAATCCAACCATCGGTGGGACAATCCGAACATCGGTGGGATAATTCCGATTTAATTTTATTATCCGACCATTGGTGGGACAATCCAACCATCGCTGGGATAATTCAGATTTAATTTTACTATCCGACCCTCGGTGGGACAATCAGACTATCGGTTGGAAAATCCTACCATCGCTGGGACAATCCAACCATCGCTGGGATAATTCAGATTTCATTTTACTATCCGACCCTCGGTGGGACAATCCGTTCATCAGGGGGACAATCCAACCCTCGGTGGGACAATCCAACCCTCGGTGGGAAAATCCTACCATCGGTGGGACAATCCAACCATCGCTGGGATAATTCAGATTTCATATTACTATCCGACCCTCGGTGGGACAATCCGATCATCAGGGGGAAAATCCAACCCTCGGTAGGATAATCCGACCATCGGTGGGATAAGTCAGATTTCATTTTACTATCCGACCCTCGGTGGGACAATCCGATCATCAGGGGGACAATCCAACCCTCGGTGGGACAATCCGACAATCGGTGGGACAATCCAACCATCGGTGGGATAATTCAGACTTCATTTTACTATCCGACCCTCGGTGGGACAATCTGACCATCGGTGGGACAATCCGAACATCGGTGGGATAATTCCGATTTAATTTTATTATCCGACCATTGGTGGGACAATTCAACCATCGCTGGGATAATTCAGATTTAATTTTACTATCCGACCCTCGGTGGGACAATCAGACTATCGGTTGGAAAATCCTACCATCGCTGGGACAATCCAACCATCGCTGGGATAATTCAGATTTCATTTTACTATCCGACCCTCGGTGGGACAATCCGTTCATCAGGGGGACAATCCAACCCTCCTTGGGACAATCCGACCATCGGTGGGACAATCCAACCATCGGTGGGATAATTCAGATTTCATTTTACTATCCGACCCTCGGTGGGACAATCCGATCATCAGGGGGACAATCCAACACTCGGTGGGACAATCCGACCATCGGTGGGATAATTCAGATTTCATTTTACTATCCGACCCTCGGTGGGACAATCCGATCATCAGGGGGACAATCCAACCCTCGGTGGTGCAATCCGACCATCGGTGGGATAATTCAGATTTCATTTTACTATCCGACCCTCGGTGGGACAATCCGATCATCAGGGGGACAATCCAACCCTCGGTGGGAAAATCCTACCATCGGTGGGACAATCCAACCATCGCTGGGATAATTCAGATTTCATATTACTATCCGACCCTCGGTGGGACAATCCGATCATCAGGGGGACAATCCAACCCTCGGTAGGATAATCCGACCATCGGTGGGATGATTCAGATTTCATTTTACTATCCGACCCTCGGTGGGACAATCCGATCATCAGGGGGAAAATCCAACCCTCGGTGGGACAATCCGACAATCGGTGGGACAATCCAACCATCGGTGGGATAATTCAGACTTCATTTTACTATCCGACCCTCGGTGGGACAATCTGACCATCGGTGGGACAATCCAACCATCGGCGGGACAATCCGAACATCGGTGGGATAATTCCGATTTAATTTTATTATCCGACCATTGGTGGGACAATCCAACCATCGCTGGGATAATTCAGATTTAATTTTAACATCCGACCCTCGGTGGGACAATCAGACTATCGGTTGGAAAATCCTACCATCGCTGGGACAATCCAACCATCGCTGGGATAATTCAGATTTCATTTTACTATCCGACCCTCGGTGGGACAATCCGTTCATCAGGGGGACAATCCAACCCTCTCAGGGACAATCCGACCATCGGTGGGACAATCCAACCATCGGTGGAACATTCCGACCATCGTTGGGATAATTCAGATTTCACTTTTCTATCCGACCCTCGGTGGGACAATCGGACCATCGGCTGGACAATCCAACCGTCGGTGGGAAAAACCTACCATCGGTGGGACAATCCGACCATCGTTGGGATAATTCAGACTTCATTTTATTATCCGACACACAGTAGGACAATACGACCATCGGTTGGACAATCCGACCATCGGTGGGATAATTCCGATTTCATTTTATTATCCGACCATTAGTGGGACAATCCTACCATCGCAGGGATAATTCAAATTTAATTTTACTATCTGAGCCTCGGTGGGACAATCAGACTATCGGTGGGAAAATCCTACCATCGGTGGGACAATCCAACCATCGCTGGGATAATTCAGATTTCATTTTACTATCCGACCCTCGGTGGGACAATCCGATCATCAGGGGGACAATCCAACCCTCGGTGGGACAATCCGACCATCGGTGGGATAATTTAGATTTCATTTTACTATCCGACCCTCGGTGGGAAATTCCGACCATCGGTGGGACAATCCGGCCATCGGTGGGACAATCCAGCCATCGGTGGGATAATTCATACTTCATTTTACTATCTGACCCTCTGTGGAACAATCCGACCATCGGTGGGACAATCCAACCATCGGTGGGATACTCAGACTTCATTTTACTATCCGACCCTCGGTGGGACAGTCCGACAATCGGTGGGATAATTCAGATTTCATTTTACTATCCGACCCTCGGTGGGACAATCCGACCATCGGTAGGACAATCCGGCCATCGGTGGGACAATCCAGCCATCGGTGGGATAATTCATACTTCATTTTACTATCCGACCCTCGGTGGGACAATCTGACCATCGGTGGGACAATCCAACCATCGGCGGGACAATCCGAACATCGGTGGGATAATTCCGATTTAATTTTATTATCCGACCATTGGTGGGACAATCCAACCATCGCTGGGATAATTCAGATTTAATTTTAACATCCGACCCTCGGTGGGACAATCAGACTATCGGTTGGAAAATCCTACCATCGCTGGGACAATCCAACCATCGCTGGGATAATTCAGATTTCATTTTACTATCCGACCCTCGGTGGGACAATCCGTTCATCAGGGGGACAATCCAACCCTCTCAGGGACAATCCGACCATCGGTGGGACAATCCAACCATCGGTGGAACATTCCGACCATCGTTGGGATAATTCAGATTTCACTTTTCTATCCGACCCTCGGTGGGACAATCGGACCATCGGCTGGACAATCCAACCGTCGGTGGGACAAACCTACCATCGGTGGGACAATCCGACCATCGTTGGGATAATTCAGACTTCATTTTATTATCCGACACACAGTAGGACAATACGACCATCGGTTGGACAATCCGACCATCGGTGGGATAATTCCGATTTCATTTTATTATCCGACCATTAGTGGGACAATCCTACCATCGCAGGGATAATTCAAATTTAATTTTACTATCTGAGCCTCGGTGGGACAATCAGACTATCGGTGGGAAAATCCTACCATCGGTGGGACAATCCAACCATCGCTGGGATAATTCAGATTTCATTTTACTATCCGACCCTCGGTGGGACAATCCGATCATCAGGGGGACAATCCAACCCTCGGTGGGACAATCCGACCATCGGTGGGATAATTTAGATTTCATTTTACTATCCGACCCTCGGTGGGACAATCCGACCATCGGTGGGACAATCCGGCCATCGGTGGGACAATCCAGCCATCGGTGGGATAATTCATACTTCATTTTACTATCTGACCCTCTGTGGAACAATCCGACCATCGGTGGGACAATCCAACCATCGGTGGGATACTCAGACTTCATTTTACTATCCGACCCTCGGTGGGACAGTCCGACAATCGGTGGGATAATTCAGATTTCATTTTACTATCCGACCCTCGGTGGGACAATCCGACCATCGGTAGGACAATCCGGCCATCGGTGGGACAATCCAGCCATCGGTGGGATAATTCATACTTCATTTTACTATCTGACCCTCGGTGGAACAATCCGACCATCGGTGGGAAAATCCAACCATCGGTGGGATAACTCAGACTTCATTTTACTATCCGACCCTCGGTGGGACAGTCCGACAATCGGTGGGATAATTCAGATTTCATTTTACTATCCGACCCTCGGTGGGACAATCCGACCATCGGTAGGACAATCCGACCATCGGTGGGACAATCCAACCATCGGTGGGATAATTCAGACTTCATTTTACTATCCGACCCTCAGTGTGACAATCCGACCATCGGTGGGACATTCCAACCATCGATGGAATAATGCGGACTTCATTTTTTTATCCGACTCTCGTTGGGACAATCCGACCATCGGCGGGATAATTCAGATTTAATTTTACTATCCGACCCTCGGTGGGACAATCTGACCATCGACTTGACAATCCAACCATAGGTGGGATAATTCAGACTTCATTTATCTATCCAACCCTCAGTGTGACAATCCGACTATCGGTGGGACAATCCAACCATCGCTGGGATAATTCAGATTTCATTTTACTATCCGACCCTCGGTGGGACAATCCGACCATCGGTAGGACAATCCGACCATCGGTGGGACAATCCAGCCATCGGTGGGATAATTCAGACTTCATTTTACTATCCGACCCTCAGTGTGACAATCCGACCATCGGTGGGACATTCCAACCATCAATGGAATAATGCGGACTTCATTTTATTATCCGACTCTCGGTGGGACAATCCGACCATCGGCGGGATAATTCAGATTTAATTTTACTATCCGACCCTCGGTGGGACAATCTGACCATCGACTTGACAATCCAACCATCGCTGGGATAATTCAGATTTGATTTTACTATCCGACCCTCGTTGGGACAATCCGTTCATCAGGGGGACAATCCAACCCTCGGTGGGACAATCCGACCATCGGTGGGACAATCCAACCATCGGTGGAACATTCCGACCATCGTTGGGATAATTCAGATTTCACTTTTCTATCCGACCCTCGGTGGGACAATCGGACCATCGGCTGGACAATCCAACCGTCGGTGGGACAAACCTACCATCGGTGGGACAATCCGACCATCGTTGGGATAATTCAGACTTCATTTTATTATCCGACACACAGTAGGACAATACGACCATCGGTTGGACAATCCGACCATCGGTGGGATAATTCAGATTTCATTTTATTATCCGACCATTGGTGGGACAATCCAACCATCGCAGGGATAATTCAAATTTAATTTTACTATCTGAGCCTCGGTGGGACAATCAGACTATCGGTGGGAAAATCCTACCATCGGTGGGACAATCCAACCATCGCTGGGATAATTCAGATTTCATTATACTATCCGACCCTCGGTGGGACAATCCGATCATCAGGGGGACAATCCAACCCTCGGTGGGACAATCCGACCATCGGTGGGATAATTTAGATTTCATTTTACTATCCGACCCTCGGTGGGACAATCCGACCATCGGTGGGACAATCCGGCCATCGGTGGGACAATCCAGCCATCGGTGGGATAATTCATACTTCATTTTACTATCTGACCCTCTGTGGAACAATCCGACCATCGGTGGGACAATCCAACCATCGGTGGGATAACTCAGACTTCATTTTACTATCCGACCCTCGGTGGGACAGTCCGACAATCGGCGGGATAATTCAGATTTCATTTTACTATCCGACCCTCGGTGGGACAATCCGACCATCGGTAGGACAATCCGGCCATCGGTGGGACAATCCAGCCATCGGTGGGATAATTCATACTTCATTTTACTATCTGACCCTCGGTGGAACAATCCGACCATCGGTGGGAAAATCCAACCATCGATGGGATAACTCAGACTTCATTTTACTATCCGAACCTCGGTGGGACAGTCCGACAATCGGTGGGATAATTCAGATTTCATTTTACTATCCGACCCTCGGTGGGACAATCCGACCATCGGTAGGACAATCCGACCATCGGTGGGACAATCCAGCCATCGCTGGGATAATTCAGATTTCATTTTACTATCCGACCCTCGGTGGGACAATCCGATCATCAAGGGGGACAATCCAACCATCGGTGGGACAATCCAACCATCGGTGGGACAATCCGACCATCGGTGGGACAATCCGACCATCGACTTGACAATCCAACTATAGGTGGGATAATTCAGACTTCATTTAACTATCCAACCCTCAGTGTGACAATCCGACTATCGGTGGGACAATCCAACCATCGCTGGGATAATTCAGATTTCATTTTACTATCCGACCCTCGGTGGGACAATCCGATCATCAGGGGGACAATCCAACCCTCGGTGGGGCAATCCAACCATCGCTGGGATAATTCAGATTTCATTTTACTATCCGACCCTCGGTGGGACAATCCGATCATCAGGGGGACAATCCAACCATCGGTGGGACAATCTGACCATCGGTGGGATAATTCCGATTTAATTTTATTATCCGACCATTGGTGGGACAATCCAACCATCGCTGGGATAATTCAGATTTAATTTTACTATCCGACCCTCGGTGGGACAATCAGACTATCGTTGGGAAAATCCTACCATCGCTGGGACAATCCAACCATCGCTGGGATAATTCAGATTTCATTTTACTATCCGACCCTCGGTGGGACAATCCGGTCATCAGGGGGACAATCCAACCCTCGGTGGGACAATCCGACCATCGGTGGGACAATCCAACCATCGCTGGGATAATTAAGTTTTCATTTTACTATCCGACCCTCGGTGGGACAATCCGATCATCAGGGGGACAATCCAACCCTCGGTTGGACAATCCGACCATCGGTGGGACAATCCAACCATCGCAGGGATAATTCAAATTTAATTTTACTATCTGAGCCTCGGTGGGACAATCAGACTATCGGTGGGAAAATCCTACCATCGGTGGGACAATCCAACCATCGCTGGGATAATTCAGATTTCATTTTACTATCCGACCCTCAGTGGGACAATCCGATCATCAGGGGGACAATCCAACCCTCGGTGGGACAATCCGACCATCGGTGGGATAATTTAGATTTTATTTTCCTATCCGACCCTCTGTAGGACAATCCGACCATCGGTGGGACAATCCGGCCATCGGTGGGACAATCCAGCCATCGGTGGGATAATTCATACTTCATTTTACTATCTGACCCTCGGTGGAACAATCCGACCATCGGTGGGACAATCCAACCATCGGTGGGATAACTCAGACTTCATTTTACTATCCGACCCACGGTGGGACAGTCCGACAATTGGTGGGATAATTCAGATTTCATTTTACTATCCGACCCTCGGTGGGACAATCCGACCATCGGTAGGACAATCCGACCATCGGTGGGACAATCCAGCCATCGGTGGGATAATTCAGACTTCATTTTACTATCCGACCCTCAGTGTGACAATCCGACCATCGGTGGGACATTCCAACCATCAATGGAATAATGCGGACTTCATTTTATTATCCGACTCTCGGTGGGACAATCCGACCATCGGCGGGATAATTCAGATTTTATTTTACTATCCGACCCTCGGTGGGACAATCTCACCATCGACTGGACAATCCAACCAAAGGTGGGATAATTAAGACTTCATTTAACTATCCAACCCTCAGTGTGACAATCCGACTATCGGTGGGACAATCCTACCATCGGTGGGACAATCCGACCATCGTTGGGATAATTCAGATTTCACTTTTCTATCCGACCCTTGGTGGGACAATCGGACCATCGGTGGGACAATCCAACCGTCGGTGGGACAAACCTACCATCGGTGGGACAATCCGACCATCGTTGGGATAATTCAGACTTCATTTTACTATCCGACCCTCGGTGGGACAATCCGACCATCGGTTGGACAATCCGACCATCGGTGGGATAATTCCGATTTCATTTTATTATCCGACCATTGGTGGGACAATCCAACCATCGCTGGGATAATTCAGCTTTAATTTTACTATCCGACCCTTGGTGGGACAATCAGACTATCGGTGGGAAAATCCTTCCTTCGGTGGGACAATCCAACAATCGCTGGGATAATTCAGATTTAATTTTACTATCCGACCCTCGGTGGGACAATCCGATCATCGGTGGGACAATCCAACAATCGGTGGGACATTCCGACCATCGGTGGGACAATCCAACCCTGGGTGGGATAATTCAGACTTCATTTTACTTTCCGGCCCTCGGTGGGACAATCCGACCATCAGTGGGACAATCCAACCATCGGTTGGAAAATCCGACCATCGGTAGGATAATTCAGATTTCATTTTACTATCCGACCCTCGCTGGGACAATCCGACCCTCGGTGGGTGGTGACCCTCGGTGGGACAATCAGACTATCGTTGGGAAAATCCTACCATCGCTGGGACAATCCAACCATCGCTGGGATAATTCAGATTTCATTTTACTATCCGACCCTCGGTGGGACAATCCGGTCATCAGGGGGACAATCCAACCCTCGGTGGGACAATCCGACCATCGGTGGGACAATCCAACCATCGCTGGGATAATTAAGTTTTCATTTTACTATCCGACCCTCGGTGGGACAATCCGATCATCAGGGGGACAATCCAACCCTCGGTTGGACAATCCGACCATCGGTGGGACAATCCAACCATCGCAGGGATAATTCAAATTTAATTTTACTATCTGAGCCTCGGTGGGACAATCAGACTATCGGTGGGAAAATCCTACCATCGGTGGGACAATCCAACCATCGCTGGGATAATTCAGATTTCATTTTACTATCCGACCCTCAGTGGGACAATCCGATCATCAGGGGGACAATCCAACCCTCGGTGGGACAATCCGACCATCGGTGGGATAATTTAGATTTTATTTTCCTATCCGACCCTCTGTAGGACAATCCGACCATCGGTGGGACAATCCGGCCATCGGTGGGACAATCCAGCCATCGGTGGGGATAATTCATACTTCATTTTACTATCTGACCCTCGGTGGAACAATCCGACCATCGGTGGGACAATCCAACCATCGGTGGGATAACTCAGACTTCATTTTACTATCCGACCCACGGTGGGACAGTCCGACAATTGGTGGGATAATTCAGATTTCATTTACTATCCGACCCTCGGTGGGGACAATCCGACCATCGGTAGGACAATCCGACCATCGGTGGGACAATCCAGCCATCGGTGGGATAATTCAGACTTCATTTTACTATCCGACCCTCAGTGTGACATCCGACCATCGGTGGGGACATTCCAACCATCAATGGAATAATGCGGACTTCATTTTATTATCCGACTCTCGGTGGGACAATCCGACCATCGGCGGGATAATTCAGATTTTATTTTACTATCCGACCCTCGGTGGGACAATCTCACCATCGACTGGACAATCCAACCAAAGGTGGGATAATTAAGACTTCATTTAACTATCCAACCCTCAGTGTGACAATCCGACTATCGGTGGGACAATCCTACCATCGGTGGGACAATCCGACCATCGTTGGGATAATTCAGATTTCACTTTTCTATCCGACCCTTGGTGGGGACAATCGGACCATCGGTGGGACAATCCAACCGTCGGTGGGACAAACCTACCATCGGTGGGACAATCCGACCATCGTTGGGATAATTCAGACTTCATTTTACTATCCGACCCTCGGTGGGACAATCCGACCATCGGTTGGACAATCCGACCATCGGTGGGATAATTCCGATTTCATTTTATTATCCGACCATTGGTGGGACAATCCAACCATCGCTGGGATAATTCAGCTTTAATTTTACTATCCGACCCTTGGTGGGACAATCAGACTATCGGTGGGAATATCCTTCCTTCGGTGGGACAATCCAACAATCGCTGGATAATTCAGATTTAATTTTACTATCCGACCCTCGGTGGGACATTCCGATCATCGGTGGGACAATCCAACAATCGGTGGGGACATTCCGACCATCGGTGGGGACAATCCAACCCTGGGTGGGATAATTCAGACTTCATTTTACTTTCCGGCCCTCGGTGGGACAATCCGACCATCAGTGGGACAATCCAACCATCGGTTGGAAAAATCCGACCATCGGTAGGATAATTCAGATTTCATTTTACTATCCGACCCTCGCTGGGACAATCCGACCCTCGGTGGGACAATCCGACCCTCGGTGGGGACAATCCGACCATCGGTTTGATCATTCACATTTCATTTTACTATCCGACAATTGGTGGGACAATCCAAACATCGCTGGGATAATTCAGATTTCATTTTACTATCCGACCCTCGTGGGACAATCCGACCATCGGTGGGACAATCCGACCATCGGTGGGACAATCCGACCATCGGTGGGACAATCCAACGCTGGGTGTGATAATTCAGACTTCATTTTACTATCCGACCCTCGGTGGGACAATCCGACCATCGGTGGGACATTCCAACCATCGGTTGGACAATCCGACCATTGGTGGAATAATTCAGATTTCATTTTACTATCCGACCCTCGTGGGACAATCCGACCATCGGTGGGACAATCCAACCATCGGTGGGATAATTCAGATTTCATTTTACTATCCGAGCCTCGGTGGGGCAATCCGACCATCGGTGGGACAATCCGACCATCGGTGGGACAATCCAGCCATCGGTGGGACAAACCTACCATCGGTGGGACAATCCGACCATCGTTGGGATAATTCAGACTTCATTTTACTATCCGACCCTCGGTGGGACAATCCGACCATCGGTTGGACAATCCGTCCATCGGTGGGATAATTCCGATTTCATTTTATTATCCGACCATTGGTGGGACAATCCAACCGTCGCTGGGATAATTCAGCTTTAATTTTACTATCCGACCCTCGGTGGGACAATCCGACCATCGGTGGGACATTCCAACCATCGGTTGGACAATCCGACCATTGGTGGAATAATTCAGATTTCATTTTACTATCCGACCCTCGTGGGACAATGCGACCATCGGTGGGACAATCCGACCATCGGTGGGATAATTCAGACTTCATTTTACTATCCGACCCTCAGTGTGACAATCCGACCATCGGTTGGACAATCCGTCCATCGGTGGGATAATTCCGATTTCATTTTATTATCCGACCATTGGTGGGACAATCCAACCGTCGCTGGGATAATTCAGCTTTAATTTTACTATCCGACC
>JBBDHG010000362.1:0-145000 GCA_037951165.1 Lophius americanus
CCAATTTTAGAACAACATAGGGGTTGGTATGAGGAGGAACTGGATTGATTTTAGGAAAGGTTGGTTGTATATTTACGACATTAGGGGGAGCTAAATCTCCAAAAGTGTCAGAGCCATAATTCTTCAACTGTTTATCCGATTTATTGACTTTGTCGTTCACCTCAATCACTCTGTCTCTCACTCGCCGGCTTAGTATCTCACTCACTCACCAAATGTGGTGCATTTGAATCGACGCGAAGAGATCCATCATGTAAATATAAAGTTTTACACTAATATTTCAGATTTTACTCACTGGGGGGGAAAAAACAAAGTTTTTCGGACATAAATCAAAAGATATTTAGTGGATAATTTTCAAATTTTATAATCACATAGATCCTTGTCCAAAGGAAGAACTGAATACATTTTGGGAAAGGTCAGTCGTATATTTCCGACACCAGGGGGAGCTTTATTTAGAAAAGTTTTGGGGCCATAATATCTCAAATTTAGGCTTTGAAGTCTTTCATAAGCCTTTCATGTTTCTTTTCAGTTAATTTTTAAACATTTCAATTAGCAAAAATGTGTTCTCCAGTTTTGGTCAGTATAGCAGTACGCAGGCGCCCTCACCTCAGTCAGTTTATGTGAATCACCAAACAACGACTTGGCCCTGGTGGAAGTCGTCTTCTTGTCGTCAACCTGCACTGGGATTTTGTTTTTTCTCCCATTTAGGATATTAATACTGTGATTATCTGTTTTGGTTTGACGCACAATAACCTCACATACTTGGAGGCGGAGCCACCACATGGCCCTATAAGTCATCCATTACCTTGGACTGCTTCTCTCGCCAGAAGACATCAAACATTCTGGTGGTATTTAGTGATGAAGTTCCAGATTGACACCTGTTAGCTCACTTGTTGCTATCGGAGAATCTAGAATGTCTTTCTGGTGTCGAAAATACGACGTCGAGTATCGAGCCTATGAGGACAGTCTCTTGGGTAAATCATCTGCCAAAGCCATCCACCTCCTGAGTTACTCCTCTTTCCCTCTTCAAACTACAACAGGCCAACGCCGACTCCAGATATGATGCTAGGAGACAACGGAGGGCGTCAAACTCCAAACACTGAGCCAGTGGGGCAGCTTTCCATCGTTAAAGCATTATGAGTGAAAACACTCTGGATTAATACACAACATTAACCCCCTGGGGTCCAAAGTCATGCTTTCATTAGATGAGCAGGACTGGAGTCTGGATAGCGGTGGTGACTGATGACTCTGCTGGGACTAATGAATGATGAAGATGATGGATCATGTGCGAAAGTGGGGCGGGGGCATGTTTTCTGACCCGAAACATGTGAGAACTAGATGATTGGCCAGGGGTCACATCTGAAGAGACAGCGGCACGATCGTACGCTAACGATGGCGGTGTGTCGGCATGGAAAACGTTAGAAGTGGTCGTCTTGTGGTTAATTCAGACTTATAATGTGTTGAAGGACGGAATGATTGATTGCTATTACTGTTTTTAATCAGTACAAGAATGTTCTGGGATATCAGAAAAACCGACAGAACCCCTTTTGGGAATCTGACGCTAAAGTTGGGAAAGAAAGAATGCCGTCAGAACAATTCCATATTTGAGGAACGTATTTCACATCAATGACCTTTTCTCCATCGTCACCTGCATGGATTCACCTGAGGTGTCACATATCAGGCTTTTATAGGTAATAATTATTAAACCAGTTTCTACATTCTTCTATCTTTCATTCTCCCTCAGAGTTTCTCTCCCACACAAACACTCAGAGTTGTCGGCGGCGTTTACCCTCTGCTGGAGATAATGACGCTCTGCAGAGTGAAGCTGTACCTGAGAAAAGTGGAGGTTTTTCAACAAACGTGGCTTTTGCAGTATTTATAAAGCGGGCTGGTGCAGCGTGCCGAGCCAGAGGCAAGACAGACGCCGTGCCGAATGCGACGCTAGCAAATAGCTTTGGCTCAGCTCCATGGCTCTACGGCTTTATTTTCTTTTTTCATTTGAAGGTGAACAGGATTTGTTTTGGTGTTGCACTGAAAGAATTAGCCTTTATGGCGTTTTCATATCAGAGGATCGGCCATCTCTCCGCTCTGACTCCGCCCAGTGGCCTCGTGTTTGGGAAAAGTTGTTCTGCTTCAGCCGGGGTCTCGGAGGAATGGGGATTTTGCAGGGGAACAATCCTCGCTGAATGTTTTTCAGTCGGATAGATTTGAGAAGCAGTTGGTCCACCAGATAAAAACAGCTATTTATAGACTGTCTAAAAAAAGCATCAACATTGTAAGTTTTTTTTTAGTTTTTTTTAAAAATAATTAATCATGTTGTCGTCTTTCTTTTGCTATTACACAGTAATAACACAATATTAGCGACATGTGACGTGTTTTATCAAAACATCGTGCCAGGGACGAGTCAGCTTTCTGCTAATTCTGAAATCTTTGCTAGAAGGAGGTCAAACTTTAGAGGCTAGAGCCTGTTGCATAATACGCTCCAGCGTCTCATCATCCTCATACACTCTATCTGTGAGAGGGAGGAAGAGGAGGGGGAGCAGAGACCTGCTCAGATCTCCATTTGAGGGAAAGCCCGCATTCTCTCTCATAAATTTCCAGGGAGGCACAGCCTGTTCCAGCTTCCAGAGCTGTCTCTCTCTCTCTCTCTCTCTCTCTCTCTCTCTCTCTCTCTCCGTCTCTCTCTTGATCCAGCTTCCAGAGCTGTCTCTCTCTCTCTCTCTTCTCTCTCTCCTCTCCCTCTTCTCTCTCTCTCTCTCTCAGTCTCTCTCTCCTCTCTCTCTCTCTCTCTCTGTCTCTCTCTCTCGTCTCTCTCTCTCTCTCTCTCTCTCTCCTCTCTCTCTCTCTCTCTCTCTCCTCTCTCTCCCTCTCTCTGCTCTCTCTCTCTCTCTCCTCTCCTCTCTCCTCCTCCTCTCTCTCTCTCTCTCTGTCTCTCTCTCTGTCTCTCTCTCGCTCTCTCTCTCTCTCTGGCTGACTGACTGGCCTTGTGGCTTCTCAGACCTTCATCGACAGTAAGAAGGAGTTTTATTTACTTCTAACAAATTCATGACACGCCATATAACTGAAACAACCTTTTCCATGAGGGTGAATGTGAATCGCTTTTATTCTACACCTTATTATGTAGGTATGATACTTGTTCTCCACAATAATGCTTATTTTCACAGTTTCAGGCACATACACACACACACACACACAATCACACGCACACACACACACACACAATCACAACGCACACACACACACACACAATCACACGCACACATCGGCTGAACTACATTCTGCACGATGGGGAGAAACAACATGGAATTGTGTGATTTCTGTTCTAAATATGATTACAGTGCAATATTCCCAATATAATGTATGTAAAATGAAAATCAGAGGAATGAATAGGAATATGTTTGATGATTCATTTTCACATATAATAGATTTAAACTTGGTGTTAATGCGATGCAAAAACTGCAGATGAATCCAAGTTCATGAGTGGAATGTCTCCTCACATGAAATATGGACTGTCCTCCTTTGAGGGACTCTTCATCTTCTTGCCTTCCTGTCTTCTGCTGGAAGAAAAGCTTGCAGCAGAAGCGCTGCTAGAAGGTTGGGAGCGTCGTGTCCGGGCCCGGGTTGTCAATGGGGCAAGTTCTCGCTTTCATGAATGGATCATTTCATTCAAAAAGAAACCATGAGAAAAACAGCAAAGGTAGAAACACGCCGAGAGGAAAGATGGGTTAAAAAAAGACACCGTCGAAAGAAAATAAGCTCAGGCTGCATCCAGCCCCAGAGCAGCCATCGAGTATGAGTGAGTGAGGGCGAGAGAGAGAGAGAGAGAGAGGGAGAGGGAGGGAGGAGGAGGAGGAGGAGGTTGGGAACAAACTAGCTTGAGGGGACCTAATGCAGGAGCTGTGGCGTGAGAGAGGAGCACCGAGGGAGTGAGGGGAGGGGAAGGAGTGTTGAGAGATTTGGTGAAGAGGGTTAGAAAAAGAGGGGGAGTGACAGGAGAACGGCTGCCAAGCTCAGCAACAGCACAACTATCTGGTCCCTGTGTTCCACCTCTCCGTCGGTCTTTAAACGCACCGTCGCTCTGAGATCTCACATGCATCCACGGCTGAGGAAACTCTGGAGCATTTGCATACGGCTCGTGCGACGCTCATGTTTGTCTCCACGCAGCGTGAATGTGGCTCTGTGCCAGGAGCTCCCACAGTGAGGGGGAGAGAGAGAGAGAGAGAGAGAGAGAGAGAGAGAGAGAGAGAGAGAGAGAGAGAGAGAGAGAGAGAGAGAGAGAGAGCGGTCTCCACAGCTCGCCTCTGAAAGGCAGCAGCAAATAATTTTAACCTGACCTGGCCACTACTGTACACACGGGCTCATAAAGTCACAAAAACACACACCACCCACCCACACACACACACACACAACACACACACACACACACACACACACACACACACACACACACACACACACACACACAGTGGCTTCCCCCGCTGGCCGTCCAAATGAGGTTTGGTGGCCTTGGACAAGGATTGCCTTGTTACTCCATTCAATGGTGTTTTTTGCTCCAAAAATATACTCGGTGAGAGGTGGGCCGGAGGAGGGGCCCGGAGGGAGGGGCCGGTCGGCCCGGACAGGGGCAGCATGGATGAGCAGAATCTTAATCTGTCCATACGTCTGTTCACCTCTCTCAGCGTCTCAGCCCGGCAGCGAGCAGTCAGAGCTATAAACAGTTGTGCTCAGACCCTCTTACACGGGGGGTCCCGCGTCTTTAACTTTCCCTGACTCCCTGTCCAGGATCGGACCCCCTGTCAATGTAGACACTCTGCTGACATTCCCACAGCAAAGGGATATCCCCGGAAACTAAAAGTCGCCAATCCCCTGCATTGTGCAAGCAATCCCCTGATTGAACCCGTCAAAGTAAAGGTGTAGTTTTGTCCAAGAGCCCCTGGTGGGGAAAATAAGGATTACAGATGTAAAATACGATTTTCACAAACTTTTCACCAAATTGGACCAACAGACAGCTGACATTGGTTGCCAGTTCAAAACCAAGGCCGGCACAGAGACAGACAAACGTTCACCCTCACATTCACACCTACTGCTTGTTTTTGGACTGTTGCAGGAAGTTGGTCAAAACATTATAACCACTTGTAGTGGGTATTCTCGACTTATTGATGACCACTATGGCGGCTGAACGAGACGCCCGACTCTTCACTTCTCCTTGTTGCATGTTGCTGGTCTGCAGTTGCACCCATCAATCCATTTTTTTCCGATCATCTGCGGTCGGGTTGCGATGACTTCTTTGAAGAGGCACCAAAAAAGTTGCACCTACTAAAGTCGTCTAAAGACGGGCGACTGGTTGACCAGTAACATGATCATGGATGCAAAAACAAATTGCTGAGAAAGTTGCTGGTTCCGAGAGAATGATGTAAGAAGACACCCAGCGCATCGCCGGGATGTCGTGGTTTTAATGTTATGGCTGATTGCGGTATGTTTCATACTCAGGCTAATGCGGTTCAGGCAGGACACCTCCAGAACCACCAGCCTCAAAGGTTCTGAAGCTGTTACATGTTGGAGCTATAATATTTCCTTGTATAAGTAAGATAAGTTGAGTTGGGATAAGATAAGTTGGGATAAGATAAGATAAGTTGAGATAAGTTGAGATAAATTGAGTTAGGATAAGATAAGTTGGGATAAGTTGAGTTGGGATAAGATAAGTTGGGATAAGATAAGATAAGTTGAGATAAGTTGAGATAAGATAAGTTGGGATAAGATAAGTTGGGATAAGATAAGTTGGGATAAGATAAGTTGGGATAAGATAAGTTGAGATAAGATAAGTTGGGATAAGATAAGTTGGGATAAGATAAGTTGGGATAAGTTGAGTTAGGATAAGATAAGTTGGGATAAGATAAGTTGAGATAAGATAAGTCGGGATAAGTTGAGTTGGGATAAGATAAACCTTTATTAAGACCCTGACCTCGTTTAAACCTCTGGTTCATTTTCTGTCTTTGCTGCTCTTGATGCAGCATCTTCTGGCAAATTCAAGTTGACACTTGGTGTGTATTCGGCACCGTTAATGATGTGTGTGCAACAAATGTTGCATGGAGACAAATGTGGACACGAAATGCATACACACACACACACACACACACACACACACATGCATACACACACACACACACACACACACACACGCATGCACACGCACACATTTTGCCTGGCCTTGTTGAAGCTCCCAGGGGTGCCGTGTCCTCGTAAAGCAAGACCTCTATTCAGACGGAGTTGGAGTGTCATTGTGGGTTAGATCACAGGGCCAGTCAAGTGGTGTGGCGCGCACACACACACACTCACACACACACACACACACACACACATGCACATAACACAATATGTGTACACTGGACACACAAATGCAAATCTTTATTGATTCAAAACACTCCTGCTAACAAACGCAGTGTTACTGTACTGCATCCATCCATGAGCACATGTGCACAGGTGTGTTTGTGTGTGTGTGTGTGTGTGTGTATGTGTGTGTGCACTTCATAGTGTGTTTGCCTTGGACGCCTCCAGCCGGCCTGTAGATTAGCCAATCAGATAATCAGAGCTATAATTGCATCACTTGCATCTGGGAGTGTTTTTCCTTCCATTATCCCTCATAATACACATACACACACACACACACACACACACACACACACGCGCGCGGGTGCATCCGTGACGTATGTACATCAGCTAATTGCTGGAGGTCGTCTGTGTGGCGAGACAATATGTCCACTTGTGGTCTCATCTGGACGTTCAATTCAAAAACTGCATCTCAACCTGCTGCAGCCGCCGCCCCTCGACCCGACTCTGACGCTCCGGTGATAAATAACAGATGACAATAACCAACAATTACCCTGACTGATCTTTCACGGCGCTCGCTGCAGGGATATTTGTGGAAAGAATTTGAGGATTTTGAAACTAATGAACAAGATTTTTTTTTTTTTTTTTACAGTGTTTTACAGAATCTTGCACGTTTCCTGTCGCTGTATTTATTCTAAACCCACTCTTATTATATCACATGCATCATGAAATACTTATCAAATGTCATTTTTTAATGAAAGGTTATTAGCTAAAGAGTGTATCTGTTTTAAAACAGTGGAACAAAAAAACAAAACCAAGTTTTCCACCAACCTTTTCTGTTCCACATATTATCATAACTTATAATAATAATAATAATAATAATATATTTAATTTATAATGCACTTATCCTCATAATTTATTTATTACATGATTCTCAACATGTTTTCTGGTGTTTTTCTATAAAATATCAAAGTAGCGGCTGTAACTGATATATATGTCAATCAAAAATCAGTATAATAATTCTGAAATATCAAAATCAGAACAAACAGACCACCTCATAGACTTAAACAGCTTTGATTTCTGGTTCTGGTTCCGGTTCTGGCGTTTTTCTGATTATTGTGACGTATCCGCTAACTTCTGGTGATAAAGCTAAAAAAAGCTAATACTGGTTTAAATGTCTTCACCGCCACCTAGTGGTTGTGTAGGTGTTAAAAAAAGTTACATTTATAGCATATGGAAGTGTTTTTTTAGTGAATGCCCTAAAAACTAAACTAACTTAAAGTCCCCCAATCCCCTGCAATGTACAAGCTATCCCTCTGATTTAACTCTCAAGAGTTAAAAGTTAAAAGTTTTGTCCGAGAGACTGTTTTTATTACAAAAAGATTCCAATTATGACTAAGATATGAACCTTTGCAGTGAAATATTATATAAAGAAGAAAGATCTCCTATAATCGAGTTAAATGTAAAGTTTTGTCCGAAAAACAATGTTTTTTTTCCTAGTGACTAAAACATAAAATACAGGTGTCAAAATATGAAATTCACCAGATCAAGTAGATTCATCTACCAACTGTTGGAAAGTTATGGCTAAAAAAAACACTTTTTGTCAAAAAAAAACAAAAAAACAATTAATTATTGGAGTAAAATTTGGAAAAATTTTGACTAAATCCAACCCAAAACCGCTTCGGGTAAAGCTCCCCCTAGTGGTGGAAGCATACGACTGACCTTTACCGAAATTATTCCAGTTCTTCCTCGCGCTAAGTCTATGGAAGTATAACATTTAAAAACTGCTAGCATGAAGGATAAGCGGCGTTGGATATGGCGGTGATGATGATTGAATAAGATTTTTGCGTTTTCTCGTGGCGTTTCCGATGTAACGCAACATGGAATTAAACCTCGGATCTTGAGCCGATGAAAGCTGCGTTGAAACGGGCGACTGTTACCTGAGGTCACCCCTAAAAGATCGCAGAAAAAACACAACAAACAAAAAAGACAGAATTCGACTCTTAAAAAAGATTCCTACTTTTTACGGGATGGCGCTGCTTTTGAAAGTTTCCGAAATGAAAGCTAGGCTAAGCAGCTATTAGATAACCCGGCGTCAGACGTCCCCGCGGTCTTCATTTGGACCTATCTGATCTCTCGTCTTAAAAGGAGAGAGAGCTGTGATGTTTTTTTGGGGTTTTATTTTTAAGGAGACATAAAAATTTAATTTTGGATACAACATTAATGAGGAGGAATCTTGAAGTCAAAATCTGCATGTTCTGAATCTGTAAGAGAATGTGAACGTATATAAACATGTTTCATCCTTGCATTATGAAGTCGCTGATGGCTGCTGGGAGATCTTTGAAGTCCTTACCTCAAAGGTTCTTATTCGACAGGTCGGGTTTTTCAAACGGGGCTTGAAATAAAGGCGTGTAAAAACTTTGCTGCATTATTTCATAATCTCAGCCTGCAGAGAGAAAAACTGAGAAGACTTCAGAACCACCGGCATGAAATTAGAATCTTTGGGGTGATATTTTCTCTTGGGGCGTTTTGCCTCAGGGTAGGGGTATCAGAACTGACTCACTTCACCACCTTCTCGTTCTCTCTGTCTCTTACTCTGTCTCTATCTGTCTCTCTCTCTGTCTCTCTCCCTGTCTCTCTCTCTCTGTCTATCTGTCTCTCTCTCTCTGTCTCTCCCTGTCTCTCACTGTCTCTCTCTCTCTCTGTCTCTCTCTCTCTCTCTGTCTCTCTCTCTCTTTGCTTTCTCTCCTGCTCACCCGATATCCTCTCTGTCCAACTTTCACAGGACAAATGCCAAAGGCAGTATTTTTGTGTCCTCAGTAGCCATCACTCACTGTGTTATGTAAGACGCTGCTGGTGTGTTTGTGTGTGTGTGTGTGTGTGTGTGTGTGTGTGTGTGTGTGTGTGTGTGTATTTCTGTTTATATTCGGCATTCTGGGACTCATTCATGTCAAACGGAAATATACTATTAATCCCTCAAGATATCAAACTCTTTTTACTCTTACTTCTATCTAGTTTATATTTCCCATGATGCTTTGGTTTAGTTAGGCTGTCTGGTAAAGTGTGACCTCCTTTGTGGCAGAGTTTGGTGTATTTGACCCTTATCAACAAAACAAAGAAAAAAGATTGAGAATTATGAGAATAAAGTCACAACTTCTCATAAAATTATAACTTAAGGTGTGTTCATTATTGTGTTAATAGTGTTGTTTATAATAATTATAATGATGTTTATAGTAGTAATAGTGATGTTTATGGTGTTTGTAGTGATGTTTATAGTGTTTGTAGTGGTGTTTATAATTATTATAATGATGTTTATAGTTTTTAGGGATGTTTATAGTGTTTGTAGTGATGTTTATAGTTATTATAATGATGTTTATAGTTTTTAGGGATGTTTATAGTATTTCTATTGATGTTTACAGTGTTTGTGGTGATGTTTATTGTGTTTGTAGTGTTGTTTATAGGGTATATAGTTGTGCTTTTAGTGTTTATAGTGACGTTTTTAGTGTCTGTAATGATGTTTTCAAGTAAAACCGATTCCCGCCGGTGCAGCTTTTTGATGAATGGGGATGGAAGATGATGTCAGAGTCGCATAAATCTGATCTGACACTTCAGACTGAGGTTCCATTGCATATAAATTGTACACACTGCACCTTTAAGGTTAAGAATGGGAACACAAAGTCGTTTTTGACTTCAAATGCATAATGAATCCACTTTAAAAAAAATAATGCACCACTTTGCATCAGAAAAGCAGCAGATCTGTGATTTTTTTCCAGCATAATTTACTCCATCATGACTTCTCTCAGGGTACGTTCAGCAGGTATGAAGCATAGAAATTAATTTAGAGGAGGTATTTATAGAAATAATTGGATCTATTCTATAAATGGGAACCTGTTTCCTCTGAGCTGGGGTGGAGGCTCACTAAGTGAACGCTTGGTTCTCTGAAGAGCAGATGAAGGAGCTGGCCTTGGGCTATGATGTATTTCTAGGATTGTACATATACACACAGGCACAAACGCACAAACCCTAACCCACACTCACTTCCTTTCTCCGTCATTCACTCACTCACAGGTAAACATATGTATGTGGCCGGTTTCAAGTCGATGTGTTCTCCCCTTCCATTCCGTGTATTTTCTCCAAAGCTTCCTTTCCCTTCCTGCCCGTCCGATCTCATTCAAACAGGAATTCAATGAGCTCGTCATTATTGGATGAAGCTGCTGTGGTGTGAAACATGCTGAGTGTCTTTGGTTTAGCCTGAGGACAAGGCTACTCAGAAGAGCCACTCTGCTTCTATGGAAGGGTTCTCACACAAGTTTACTACAATATGTGCCTGTCATATCAAGTACATACACACACACACACACACACACGCACACGCACACACACACTTACTGGTTTTTATGATTTATGAGGCCTGAGTTTCTAATCATCACTCCTGGGGACCCGCATTTCTAAAGGGTCTACAAGTATGAAAAAAAATTAAATTATAAACTCACATTTGGTTAGTTAGTCTATATATCAGTTCATGAAATTATTAAATAATTACAGTGCACTGTACTCAACAGCCTTATTGGGGACTTCCAGAGACACAAGTAAACAACACACACTTACACACACTCAAATACACACGACACTATTGCATTTGTGTGGAATAAATAACAGTTTGTTCATAAACTGTAAAACACAATGTATTCACTGGTAACACAATTACATAAAGTATTGTTGAGTTTAAAATTTCATCATAATTTATACTTTATTGATCACATACAGTCATACCCATTACAACATAGGGAAATTACTTCTCTGAATTTGACCTATCCCGGAGGGAGCAGTGAGTAGCCCTTTTCAAGCACTCTTGCTAGGTCTCGAGCCGGCCACCTTCCGATATTCCGATTTGGATATTGACACTCTATCCACCTAGCTACTACTGATAAGTTGGAAGAATATTTGTCTTTTAAAGCTGTCAATGCTGTCGAAATGCTGTTTGGAAGTGAGATTTGTGCATAAATAATAAACAAATATTTATTTAATGTTTTATCTTTTAGGTTTTTGAAGGTAAAATTGTGAAAAGAAAAAGTATCAAAGTTATTGGAAGACTTTTCAAAGGTGGGATTTTACCATTTTATGATTTTTGTGTCAAATCATGCAATGCAAAAAGAAAGGTGTTGATGAACTTAAAGAAATTACTTCAACTTGTAACCTAAATTATACTAAGTGCTGTATTTTTCGGTTGTACTTATTGATTTAAGTTGTAAATACTTCACTAAATTCAGTTTTACCAGTTGAAGTAATTTTTTGAGCTCATCAAACAATTCTCTTATTACAGTTTATTACTCGATTTTTATTCAAATGAATAATAAATAGATGCAATTATTACAGGATAAGAAAATGAAGATACTTTTTTTTCCTTTTTTAAATATTATTTCACAGGGGGATGCCCCTCCCATCCAACCCTCTCTGCCAATACAATCAAGTATAGTCAAGTAAGAAAGAAAATATAATAATAATAATAATATTAACGATTATGCAAGCCAAGTTTATAGTGGACAACATTAGCATATATGAAACAGCTTTAGGCGACGAAATTTTTTGTGATTCATGATAAAAGCTCCTATAAACCCACAGAGGGAGTGATGAAGATGATGATGACATTTGTAATAATTGATTAATTTATATAATTTATGGTGTCATCGTATTGTATAGAAAAATAGATCATATTCTGGACGGTAATGCTGATTTATGACAGTCTCCTGTTCATTTGGAGGGAGTGTGAGCAGAGTCACTGTATTTTTTTTGATCAGTGTGATTGCAGTTAATGAAAAAAGTCAAAATTATTTCCAGATATTGGTGGATTTAACATGTCCGAAAAATACAGGCCCTTCATCAGCCTGGCAGCAGCTCTTAAGTTCCCTGAAAAGGCTTCACCCACATAGGACTTACTGCAGGACATTGTGGTGGAGACATTCCCATCATGACATGACGTGACAGCTCCTAATAATTTCGATGCATCTCATGATTACCTACACCTTCATCATTGTCAATAAGTTAAGGGAGGGCGCACACTCTTAGATAGACACTACATTTTGATCAACAAGGAGTTGGAGGAAGCTTCATAGACTGACAAATTTGGTTTGTTGCGATGCGTCTCCAGATGCCTCTGGTTTATATTTTCAGAATATATGTTTTTTCTCACATCTCACTGTCGGCAGAAAAAACCCCCACTAAAATACACGTCCATTTAGCTCAAAGCTGAAATATTTGCACCGCAGATATCTGAAACATGGCAGGAAGCGCTGCTTCAGTGGAAAAATCTGTTATCAATTATTCTGTTATAAAGTATCATGTTCAGATCATTTCTGAGGAAAAATATAAAAAAAAAAGTGGAAAAAAAACTGGAGTGGGGTGGAAGCCATCATGAATGCAGCTGCAGATGGAGGACTAGTGTCTGGACGTGAACATCATTGCTCCCAGGAGACTCAGCGTGAAACGCTAACGTGAGACAACGTCATTGTCAATCAGCGAGGGCAGAAACACGAGAGGAGAGTTGTGACGCACTCACCCTTCAAATTAATGGCAGGAGAAAATGATAAGCTGGCGTTAGTAGGGAAACATGGGCACAATAGTCCAAGAAAAAAAACTCCACTTAGGTGTGGAGGCGTGGAAAGAGAGAGATTGTGTGTGTATGTGTGTGTGTGTGTGTTCAGAGGAGTTTGTGCATGAATGTATTTGCTAGCTGTTTTTGATCCAACTGATCTGAAACTTTTTGGTTTTGTTACTAATAGCAGTACTATTCTTCAATGTTGTGATTATGTATTATCATTAACTAACTAGGCCTTTCGTCCCTGACAGCAATAGTATATCCCAAAAAAGTCCCCAATCCCTTTAAGGCTGTATAAGCAATTCCACTGTTGAACTCCTCCCACCAAATTGAATTTATGTTAAAAAAAAAACGATGTTTTCCGTTAAAAAGCTCCCTCCAGTGAGTAAAATATGAGCTATTAGAGTAAAATATGATTTTTACTATATGTTTGAAATCTATTATAGTCTAAAATATATGCACTAAATTTAACCCTAACTGTTGAGAAATTATTGCCTGATCTTTTTGGGGATATAATTGTTGTCTGAACTGCATCACTGTTATTTGAATGAATTTTACTTGTTTTGGTATTAGTTAAGCAATGTACTAGTATCTCCTATGCATATATATGGTAACTGCAAATTCTGATACATACCATCAAGTGAAAAGATGTCTTTATTTAATTGTTACAAAGGAAAATATTATTTTCTCAGGGTTTCTGCATTTTACCAAACTATACATCATAATGTAGGAACAATTTACAAAAACAAAACTTATGGATGTGTACGCTGTTGGCAAATCCAGTAATTTAAAAACATGTAAAAACAGGATGTTTCATTTGCGTTCCAGGTTCAGTATATAAAATGTTTGGGTATCCCTTTGAATTAATTACTGCATGGACTGCATGGACGACCTCAGCAGTTTATCTCTCAACCGTTTCATGATTCAGGTCTTCATGCTTAACTTTTTAATGCTAACTAATAACTTTTGACCCACAACCTTCCATAAGGGACAGAACAGCCTCATCAACTATCACACAGTATAGATCAAATAATGATATCGGTGATCTTTGACCTCTAGTTTAGAATAAATAACTAAATATAATTTCTCAATATTAGAAATCTATATCTACTATCTTAAAGACGGAGTTGTTGGTTGATATTTTTGACAGTGGAAGGCCACCTTAGATTCTTATATAGGAAGGTAGAGTTCATGTGTAGTAAAGGTCGTATCAATATGGAACTTCATTGTTAGTCGCCACTAAATTTCACTGACTGCACCTTTAATTAACCACTTTGTTAGCAATGTTTTAAAGTGATGTAACATTGTGTTGGTTTTGTTGGCCCAGAAACATTGAACCCAAACTAGCAGAAAGTTTTGCATCAACTCAATCCTAGTTATTCATTGAGTTCCATTTAGATTCATCTTTATACAATAACAAATTCTATAAATTATTAAGTGTAATGTTAACTGTTTTACATCCAGTTGTAATCACTGAAACACATCATAAGCTTCTCCGCTAAAAATGAAACATAAGGGTACAGCTATGGCTATTAATTCATTGTTTACTGATCTAGAAGAAAATAAATTTAAAGTTGGCACAGTTAGCCGAGTTTTTCCTTCAGATCGTTAATGCTCATTTAAAGTCAACGATTTATGGTGTTGAACTTCAGAGGAGGTTGTTGAATCACACGATGTGTAGATCATACTGATCGTTCATCAGACAGAGGGCATTGTTCTGCAGGAAACGTGGTGACATGCAAACTTCATAACCCCTCAGTTTTTTTTAACCCTCTGTTTGTCGACATGAGGAGCCAATTATAAAAATGTTGAAATATACGTTTGCTGACAACAAGAGGCATGGATGTGTTTGTTCTGCAGCGCCATAAGGGGTTTAGTCATGCAAGTCCACATGCATGGGTCTGTGTTGGTGGCTGCTATTAGGGTAGAAAAACGAAGACATAACAAGGTTGAGATAAAAATTTGGCTTTTCTACGATGTATTTTACCATGATTATAATATATTATTTATTTATTATGTCTTAGGGCTTATTAATTAAGAAAACCTAATAATTATTTAGACAGTCTTCGGCACTGCAACTCTTACGGGAGATTATTACTGAAATGTATCTGCCCTTAGCTGCAGCATTTGCAGCACAGGCTTTTCGGAGCTCGGCTAAAGGTGGTGGCGGATGATGACTCTGCTGAGAATGATAAATGATGAAGTTGATGGATCTGCGAAGACCAGGCGGAGATGAAGAGGTGGAAGTTGTGTGTAAAAAAGGGAATTATTTACCAAAAGAATGGCTACAATGTTACACATGCTATCATAAAAAAGTATATTTTACAAAATCCTAATAACTTAACTTAACTAATCAATAACTAATCACACAGCTACTCAATAGTGACGAGCCAAAATAGATTGCTTAAATAGAGTCTGCCCTCGGCATGACTCAATCCAATCAAGACTGTACCATTATTACAGGTAAATGCAATGACTATCCTAACACAGTTTCATGACAAATTACTTCACTTTTACTGTAGTAACAAGTAGAGACACTTTACTAAAGTTTGCCATATCACTATATATTTGTTAACAAACATAAATAAGTCACAGTTAACATAAAAATTATGTAACATAATCCCCCATATTTGGTCTCAACAAGTGACATCACCTGTGATGTCACAGACGCTTAAATTAGGGAAGTGGGTCAGAAACTCCCTGTTTCGCCTCTGGAACACGATGTGAGTATTGTGAGATGCAACAGACGAAAATGCATTAACTTAAATGACATAGAATAAACCAGTAAATGCTGAATAAACGTAAAACAACTTGTGTGTTTTATTTTAACCAGAGATGTTGATGTCAGCTGTAACCAATGCGGCATGTGTCAAGGAAGAACTTTGAACATTTTGAATTGGATACAGATAAAGGGACGAATCCAGGATTTATGTTCTCATCAAAATTGAATTTTTTCAATTATGCACAAATTACAAGTAAGATTATAATGGAAGTGGATGGGAGTGTAATTCATGTGTCAAGTGGAAAAAAACATGAAATTAAGTGGATCAAGATGTTTGAGCGAAATGTTTCAACAATAATTTGCTTTGAAATTCATTACAAAAAACCCCCAGAAATCCTTAGGGTTCGCCGATTACATCTTCTTTGTTTTTTATCTTGTCCAAACAAAAGGAAAACAAATTGATAGTCCAATACATTCTATTATGACCTCATATCAGCAAAACCTACTTTCCAAAATGAGCAGATCAGGACTGTACTCTGTATTCTACAGGAACCCAACAAGTCTGACATGAGCAAGAACTTAGTATGAGTGGTAAGAAAAAAAACTACCCTTTAATAGACAGAAACCTTAAATGCGTAATTGGGCACCGTTTGTAAAGTAGCACATGCTGATTTCAACGGAAAGATTTTGTTACATTTAGCTCTGAACGTTAAACCTAAATCAAAATGTTATAACTTAATCTAAACGTTGAAACTAAATATCAAGAAAACATGTAAATTTACACTGATGTCAGTGGAAAGTAGCAAAATGAAAGCTCGAGGAAAAAATACTTTTATCAAAAATAAACACGGACAATTGTCTACCACAGCGGTTTCTGAGCTAGTTGTATGGACTCGGAGCCGGTTCTTAGCTTCGCCTCCACAGTAGAAATGGCGTTTCTCCCTAAAAACAGGTGTTTAAGAGCCAAAAAAAACCTTTCTGGGTCAAAAACAGGAAGCAGTGATATCAGAGACAGAGGGCAGGGTTTTCTATTAAACCAAAAGTTTTTGTCCGCCATGTTTGAGAAGGCTAAATAAGCGAATGTCCACCTGAAGAACAAAAATCATTCACCATCCTTGGGTTGTTGTTGAACTGTTGATAAAGTTGTATGTTTTTTGATAACTAGCTTGCTACAAAAGGGGCTGTGTTTATAGCAGACAGAAGTGGTTCTCTTCATCAAGCTTTAGTTTTGGTAGATCCGCCGATGTTAGTTCAAATTTGCATATTTTCTAAACATTTAGATACAAGATTTAGATTTAAATCAAATATTTAGATATAGTGTTGAGTTTTAGATTTAACATTTATGTATGTCATGTAGTTGTAGATTTAACATTTATGTATGTCATTTAGTTGTAGATTTAACATTTAGATTTAGATTCAATATTTTTGATACAATGTTTAGATTCCCATTTAACATTTAGATTTAAAAGTTAAATTTAGATTCAATATTTTGATTTCATTTTTAGATTAACATTTTACATTTAGCTATAGATTCCATTTTAAGATATACTGTTTAGATTTAGATGAAATATTCAGCTATAAGATTTAGATTAAGATTTAACATTTGGATGTTTAGATTTAAAATTTAGCTATAACATTTAGATATAACTTTTTAGATTCAGATTTAACATTTAAATATAACATTTAGATTTAACATGTATATTAAACATTTCGATTAAACATTTCAATTTCGATTTTATCATTCTGAACTAAATGTGAAAAAAAATCAGTATATGCTACTTCTACAGATGTTAGTGTAAATATTTATATTCAACATTTAGATATAACATGTATGTTAAACATTTAGATTAAACATTTAGATTTAGACTCAACGTGTAGATACTACATTTAGTTTTAAATTAAACATCTAGATATAAAGTTTAGATTTAGATTCATCATTTAGATTTAGTTAGAACGTTTAGATATAACATTTATATTCCGATTTAATATTTAGATTAAACATTTATATTTATATTCAATATTTAGATATAATGTTTAGATTCAGATTTAATGTTTAGATATTTCATGTAGATTTGGATCCAACATTTACATTCAACATTTAGTTATTACATTTAGATTTTAAAATCGGTGCTAAATGTGGCGACAGGATGGCGTTAAAATCAACGTGTGCTACTTGTACAAACGGCGCTCCATACGTGTTAGCACACAATCGCGACTAGTTTGGTGGCAATGATTAACTGCTCAACATCAACATGTCAATATTGTCATTCTGTGAAGCTAAAGCATTTAGCTCCAAACACCACATCTGAGCTCAGCCTACATGATTGATGACCTGGCTGTTGACTTTTTCAATCAGTAAAACATGTTTTGTATCGACTGCAGGATCCGATTGTTCTCCGTTTTAAAGTGTTGTTGCTTTGGGCTCGGTTCTACGGCTGTGATAAATGTGTCAGCCGGCCTCTCGCACATGATCACAGACAATAAACACTTGCCCTTACAGAGTGACGTTAGCGCGTAATGAGATCAATATGTCGTCGTTGGTGTGGTCTGGTTTTACAGTGCTCTGACAGGCGCCCCCCCCCCCTTATTGGGAACAATTAGAAGCGAGCAGAGCTCATATGTTTCTAAGTAATGATGGAGATGAGTTCTTGGTTCTTGATTCACGTGTGTCATTGTGTGATTGTCTGGGTGGGAGAGTCATCACCATCAAACAGGAGTCCCGGGAGACAAACACTCAAAAACACACACAGGCCAAACCATGTGAGGTGTGGCGAGCTGGCGGCGTCGAGAGGGTAAACCGTGATTCTGGGGCTTTTGTGAACCTGGAGAAAACATTTGGTTCCGTACAGTCTGCTCTTACTCCATCACATGGTGTAATGAGCAGCGAAAAACAGCCACAGGAGCAGATTGACTTCAACAATGAGCTTTTTTCAGACGCCTGAAAGCCACGACGGCAAATATTGATCAAGCGTGAGGCGAGTTAAGATAAAAGAGAGTTATGGAGATTTTCTCTGCGATTATCTAAACTAATCACAGCAAAGCTTCACTGTTATCATGATCCGTTATTGATTACTGGTTAACGGGAATGTGACGAGTATCAGTGATCATTAATAAGGACGTGTTTCTATGGCGCCAGTGTCGTGGTTATTATGGGTTTTTCGGAGGATCGGAAATATTCTGGAATTGTAATCGACAGCGCCGCTGCGGATCCTTCGTATTAAGGCGAAAACTCAAAAACTATTTCATGGATCATTTTTCAAATTTTATACCCACATAGACTGCGAGGAAGAACTGTATTGATTTTGTGAAAGGTCCATCGTATATTAACAAAACTAGGGGGAGCTTTTTCTCCAAACCTTTCCGGGTCATAATTTCTCACCAATGGGTTCAATTCAGTCCAAATCTGTTTCATAAGAATCTATTCAAGGAGATGTACTTCGTATATATCGGGTTTTACTCCAATAGTTCATATTTTAACCATTAGAGGGAGTATTTTTAAGAAAAACGCTGTTTTTAGGACCATAACTTCACAACTGTTGGTCCTATTTACTCTAAATGTGGTGCAGATGAAAAAATATACTGTTTTTATGATATGACTTTTTGGGGATATACCAGTTATCTAGTTAAAATATTATCCCAATTCTGAGATAACAGAAAATTCTAGTGTGAATACCTGAAAGGAACCAGGATAATTTAAGTCTCATCCCAAATTCTGACAGTGGAGGAAATAAATGCTACACAAAACTATTTTCAATTTTTTCAAATTTCAATTTCTACTTCTATTGACGCAAAAAGTATTAAAAAAGGAAAAGTATCTCTAGAATTTTATAAAAATAGCATTAACATTTTATATTTTTCATAATGATATCCCACATAAATAACTAAGTATATAAGCAATATTTTCTAAAGTTTTATCGATATTGTAGGCTCCTGTTTATGTAAAATACCTACATTACATATAAATGTACACTTAAATACAATATATAAAACTATTATACATCCTAAATCTGGTTCTTTACAACCTTTTATATATTTTATATAATACTAATGCAGCGAATAATTACTGTCATGAAATATTTAACACAATGACGTTTTATGTCATTTCTGTAACTGCAGTTTGATTTAAAGTAATTTGACTGTAGCTATAAGAAATGAGGCCAGTGTGGTTTTATAGCGGGTTTAGTGCTATTGAACGCCAGCGCGGGTTTATTCACCTTATTAACAGCAGTAGACGAGAGACCATAGCGACTAGAGATCTTAAACATGTCCTCCAATTTGACAGCTGTCAGTCTGAAATGGTGGAGAGTCTTTGTTCAAGACGAGTTTAATATCATCATTTCAATTCTGAGACAAAAAGTCACTTTGAGACACTTTTGCCGCCGCCTTCTCTATTTCACTTTCAACCATCAATCACTACTTTAAAACTTTATTTATATTTAAATATAGTTCATATTTACATTTATTTAAACTTTATTTTATATATAGCACATTCAAAAACAAATTAGATAGTATTCAATGTGCTTTAAAGGAACAGGAGAGAGAAAGAAAAATGAGGTTTTAGAAAATAAATAAAAAAACACATAGAATAAAATAAAAAATATATCTAAATTGATGATAAAATGTTAATAAAGTTATATTAATTTTTTTTTAAAAGTAAAAGATATTTAAAAAAAAATGAAATAATTAATTAAAGTGAATATAAATGAATAACAATGAAATCCAGATCAAAATAAGAACTGAATAAATAAGGCAGATTTTAGTACACGTATGAAAACATCTACATTTTTCAGGTCCTCCTGTATGAAAATACACAACGACATTACAAATAAACAATCCTGAATCCTGAGTCACCATTGAAGTCCTTTGGAGCCAGATGTGAACATATTTGGATCGGTGTGGAGCAGGATGGATCAGCAAGTCCAAGAAAACAGAGATCTGGAGTTCATACCAAAACTCTCCTCTGAGATAAACAATAAAACGTATACTTACATTCTTTTTCTCACACACACTTCTATAAAATCACACTGTAAAGTATGGAGCGTCCCCCTGCTGGCCAAGTGAAGGATTTCAGATTGAATTCACTGCTGCTCTGGTTTCACTTTTCAGTCCAGGAAGCTGCGGTTCTGTTTCACACAGTCGATGAGATGAGAGATGAAATAACAGGAGATTTTGAAGGATATTTAAATGATGGATCAACTATTTCTTCATGTATTTCGTGTATTTCAGGTTTTTTCTCTTTTTTAAATTTCTGATCACTTTTCCCTTCATCTATTCGCTATTTGTATTTTTTATGTTTTAACATTACATTCAGCTTTTAATAGTTTATATTTTACATTTGTAGTCAGTTATATATTATTCTTAAGTTTTATAGTACTCTTTTTTTTAAAGTTTTATTGTCCCTACTGCCCCTAGTGTTTGCTCAGAGCATTCAGGATTTATGACAGAGTTTCGTCAGTGAAGTTTCTGCTTTCATAGTTCCTGTTTTTATAGTACCTTATTTTTCATAATTCCTGTTTATATAGACCCTTTTTTATAGTTCCTGTTTTCATGGTTCCTGTTTTCTATCATTTATGTTTATATAGTTCCTGTTTTTATAGTTCCTGCGTTTATAGTTACTGTTTTTTTTTAGTTCCTGTTTTATAGTTCCTGTTTTTCATAGTTGCTGTTTATAAAGTCCCTGTTTTTATAGTTCCTGTTTTTATAGTTCTTGTATTCATAGTTCCGGTTTTTATAGTTCTTGTAATTATATTTTTTTTAAGTTCCTGTACTTATAGGCAAACTTATAGGTTCCTGTTATATAATTCCTGTTTTTATAGTTTCTGTTTATATAGCTCCTGATTTAATAGTTCCTGTTTTTATAGTTCCTGCTTTATAGTTCCTGTTTTTATAATTCCTGTTTATATATTTCCTGTTTTTATAGTTCCTGCATTTATAGTTCCTGTTTTTAAAGTTCAATTGTGTAGTCGTCTCTTCCTGGTTTGTGGATGAGGACCTCGATGTGTGGTGGTGGGGGAATCGGGTTGTGGGGCAGAAATTGTTTTTTTAAATAGCTTTTTTGTATATCATGTTTTTTACAGTTCTTATTTCTCGTCGTCCATTCTTTTATTATGTTTGATTGGGGGTCTGGGGTGATAGGGGGCTACGAGGACATTGTTTTTATCATGTTAAGTACTTTTTGAAGTATGAAAAGTGCCGTAAAATTAAAAAAACTTTCTTGATTGATTGACATGTGTTACTCTGAATGTTGCTCCTCCCTCCCGCTTCTTCTCCTGGGGTTAAATCAGAACAGCTGTCAGCCAGTAGAGGTTCTGGTCCGGCTCGCTGAGATGTCTGAGTCCTGACACACAGAACATTGGTGTTAATATCAGCTGGCTGCTGGGGGGGAAAAAGAACCTTATCTCAGTTGGCTGAAGTGGGTCAGAACATCTGAAGAGCTGCATCATTATTCCCTTTATATCTGTGGTAGAACCAGGTTTGGACCAGCGGAAGGATTTTACAACCAGCAGGTTAGACGACTGGAACCTTGTCCTCTCTGGTCCACCGAAGAAAACTTCAAAGATTCTTCAGCTAGAGTTCTGACAAGGTCCAAAATGAGGGAGAACATGAGAACTGTTCAGAGGTCACGTCACCGGATAGTTCTGTTCTCGATTCTAAAAGTGTTATAAGTTTATAAGGACTTTACAAGGAATCTAACCAATATGTCAGAAACGCTTCTTGTACATTGACCAAGAAGATTCCTGAGATCCTCTGGTTCTTCTCTCTCAGCTGTTCCTCGGACCCTCTGGTTCTTCTCTTTGAGCTGCTCCTCAGATCCTCTGGTTCTTCTCTCTCAGCTGTTCCTCACATCCTCTGGTTCTTCTCTCTCAGCTGTTCCTCAGATCCTCTGGTTCTTCTCTCTCAGCTGTTCCTCAGATCCTCTGGTTCTTCTCTCTCAGCTGCTCCTCAGATCCTCTGGTTCTTCTCTTTCATCTGTTCCTCAGATCCTCTGGTTCTTCTCTCTCAGCTGTTCCTCAGATCCTCTGGTTCTTCTCTTTCAGCTGATCCTCAGATCCTCTGGTTCTTCTCTCTCAGCTCTTTCCCTTGATGGTTAGAAACTTAAATAGTTTGATGGCATCAATAGTGAAGATTTTTAATGGAAAAATAAACTCGGTTCATCTGAATCTGGCCGCGGGCTTGAAACTGAGGAGCATCCAACCGGGCCGCCGTGGTTCCTAAATGAACCTCCGTTGTCTGGAGCGATTAGGCCCACAAGCGTGAATCTCCGTCGGTGCCTGAAATAATTCCTCAGATTACTCAAGTGCAAAATGCTGGACTTGTTCAAATGGCTCAGTGTTCCTCAAAGCCCGTCTCAGCAGCTGTTACTCAGATGAAATGTAGGTCAGGAGCTCATCGCATGATTCTTTCATTGTGTTCCAGAGTCCAGATCCGGGCTCTCGCCACCGGCTCTGGTTCCGTCCTTCTAGCCGAAGACTGCAGGATGAAGGAGCCTCTTTTTATATTTAAGGGAATTAATTCGTGCGTCCAGAGATTTCTCTGAGAACTGATCTGGGTTTCGTCAACTCAGCGAAAAAACGACTGGAATCAGAGGGGAAACGGTTTCGGTCTATTAAAGGTGCATTCCGAAAAATTTTCAGAAGGGAAGTGTGTCTGAGGCAAAATTGAATTTCACTTTCATTTTATGAGACAAAGAGGGAAATAATAATTGCAGGAGCGGTTCTGGAGTAGAGCTGTATGTAGATCAGCCCTCAAGCGCTCAGCGTGACGTGATCTTCTCCTCTTCATCATCAGCAGCGCTGCTTCTTTTATCTCTACATGGCCTGATGGAGGGAGGGAGGGAGGGAGGGAGGGAGGAAGGGAGGAAGAAATAGATTCTGCGTTTGAATAGTGACTCAAAGCGAACACGTCTTTTGATTCTGTTTGTGCGTTTCTGTCTGCAGGTCATGTGTCAGCCTGAGTTGGACTACAAGAGAGCGCTGAGCAGATCTCAGGTCAGTGCAGCGCCGAGGGAAAAGCTTTTTTGACCAAGTAACCTTTGGATTCTATGACGGAGTATTAGGGCCGCGTTACCAACAAATACAAACTAATGATAATTTCAGCTTTTTTTTATAATTTAAGATTTAAAATGATGATTTGATTCACGTAAAATTTGGATTTTTACTCCAAGTGACGACTTTTTTTTCGTAAAATTACAACTTTCCTCGTAAAACGACGACTTTGTTCTCATAAAATTACAATTTTATTATCTTGAAATGGCGTAATTCGCGTAAAATCAGGGTATTTACTCATGAAGTGACGACTTTTTTCTCGTAAAATGACGACTTTTTCTTTTAAAATGCTAACTTTTTATTCTCGTAAAATTACAATTTCATTATCGTCAAATAGCAACGTCATTCTCGTAATCTTCCCACTTTTTTTATTGTAAAATTACGACTTTATTTGCGTAAAATCAGGATATTTACTCATAGAGTGACGACTTTTTCCTAAAATGATGATTTTTTTCGTAAAATTACAACTTTTCTCGTAAAATGACGCCTTTTTCTCATAACGTTACAATTTCATTATCGTAAAAACAACAACGTCATTATCGTAATATTCCCAATTTTTTTCTCGTAAAATTACGATGTTTTTCTCATCTTTTATTTTTCACGGTGAAAAAAAATCTTCACTTTTGGAGATAAAGTTCCCCCTAGTTTCAGAAATAAACAACCGACCTTTCCCAAAATCAATCCAGTTCTTCCTCACACTATGGTCTATGAGGCTAAAAAATTTGAAAATGATCTATGAAATGGTTTATGAGTTATCCCGTTAACACAGAGGAGCTGCTGAGGCGGACGCTACGATGACGATCCCAGACTTTTCTGTTTTTTAATGAAATATCTCGGATAAATGCACTAAAAAAAACTTGTTTTTAAATTCTTGCTGATAGAATATTATCGACACGTATAGAAACATGATGCTGCTCCCTGAAAAAGGTCACACTTCTCCCTCTCTCTCTCTCCGTTCATTCATATCAACATTCTCAAATGTATATTTTCACCGTTTATCATCCAGGGTTTGACCTTTGACCCAAACAGAATCAGTTTGTTTTTTATCACCTCAGTAGCTGTAGAATATTTAGAAACAACCCGTGGTGGTAATCCATCCTCAGACAACAACAAACCTTCCACCATAACAGACTCTAGATGAATCGATATGTTCCTCAACCACCTGATGGAGAAACCTGCTCCTGTAAAACACGTCACCTGATGCTCGGTTGTCATGCATCACCCGCCGCCACAGGAAGCACTCGATGAGGAGTGGGCGTAGTATCACCGGTGCCACCGGAGCCCCCAACAAGTATTTTATGGTTCCCACAGGAGCCGCGTTGATCTTTGTCCCGGTGTTTCCTAGAAACCAGGGATTCTTCTTTGGTAGACGTCTGATTCCGGTCTTCTGCTGCCGCTGGTGAACGGCTGCCATTGGCAGATAGAGAGGAGAGGAGAGGAGAGGAGAGGAGAGGCAGGGGCGAGCGAGAGGACGGAGGGAGGTTCATGAAGCAGCAGATCAGAGAGCAGATGAGAAGAAAGGGTGAGGAAGTGTTTGCTGAGACGTCGGGATTTAAACTACAGACTTCAGCAGAGTGGGGTTTTTTTTTTTTTTTTTTTTTTTTTTTAAACCTCCATTGGAATCTAAGCTAACGAGTTTCTTCACGATGCAGAGAAGACACTCAGCGAGCATCATGGGTAATCAGGAGAAAACACATCCTCACAAACAGGTGGAGTATTTGAGTTCCTGCCGCTGGACAGCGTGTGTGTGTGTGTGTGTGTGTGTGTGTGTGTGTGTGTGTGTGTGTGTGTTTATCAGCAATGATGACGTGGTTTAAATAGGACAACTTGAAGCAAAGTCTAAATTAAGCATCCTGATAGAGGCGAGTTTTTTGGGTCAGGTTGGGCGTGAGAGGGATGAAGCTCCACCGCCGGTTCTGTTTGAGGAGGAAGAGGAGCTGTTCTCCACGGAGGCAGACATGTCGTTGTGTTCTGTCACTATAAAGTAAAGGTTCGGAACGATTCAATTGTTTCCATCGACTCCGAATGTCCTGAAAATGAACGTAGAGATTTGTTATAAGATGAAAAGTGTTCATTTATGACCAGCTGGGAAAAGACAGGAACCTCCTGCTCCTCCTAACTTTTTTTTTTTTAATCAAGATAAGAAAACTTAAATTATACTTGGCTATAAACTCAATCTTCACACGGTTGGAATAATATAATGTAAACTATCATTGGTAATAACATTGTAATATCACCCACGGAAAATTTGTTCTCTTGGAAAAAAAAAGATTATTGATTGTTGTTTGTTTTTCATCTGATGTCATGTTTAGTTGTCCTAGCGACTGTAATTTATAGTTATGGTAGTGATAACAGTGTAATAACAGTGTAATTACATTGTAATAACATCACATACACCTATAATAAGACACAATGACAGTGTTCTCTTTCCTCGTCATGTGATGTGAGGTGTAGTTGTCCTATCAACCTTAACTTAGAGTTATGGTAGTAATAACAGTGTAATAACAGTGTTATAACTGTGCATAAACCTATAATAAGTAACAGGGACAGTGTTCTCTCTGCTGGTCATGAGATGTGATGCAAATTCGTCTTATCAAAGTAAACGGCCCCTTTTTCAAACAGTAAAACATGGATTGTATGTTATTACCTTCAAGTAAAAATTGAGATCAAGTATAATATTATCAGAAAGAGGGTTAATTAATCAGTTATAAGATTAAGCTTCAACTGTTACTTAGAATGCATGGTAGTCATATCTCCTTCTAAGTCTTCCTCTGGCTCAGCTTAAAGCTGATGGAGATGTTAAAGATCGTAAACTAGCAGGGAGACGGCGTTCAGCTCCTCGCTGCTGCGTTCTGTTGTGGACGAGCTCAGCTGGCCTGCTGGGAGTTTTTCACTTGACTGGCCCTGGCCTGCCTGATCTCTTCTCCTCCTCTGTTCATTCTCTCTCTCTCTCTCTCTCTCTCTCTCTATCTGTCATTCTTTTGTCTTTATTATCTCCTCCTCTCTCTCTCTTTGCTCTCACCATCTGCCTCCATGCCTGATCTGCCTACACATCCTCCGACCGTCTCAGGAGAGCGGGTGGGGGGGGGGATGGACGTGGGGGGGGGGGGGGGGGGGTTTGGGGAGAGAAATACTGAAGTAGTGGGACAGGGGAGCAGATACAAGCGGAGGAAGAGGAGACATTGGAAACTGGAGGGAAAAACAAGAGGGGGAGGAGTTTCATCAGTCTTTGTTTTTCAGAGTCGCCGTCAGCCATGACAATTTGGTTCGGCCTCCGTTTTTTAATAATGCCACGTGGATTTGGTTCCGTGCTGCGGCGATACTGTCCATCCACATGTTCTTAACATAGATGTGTTTTTATATGCTAGTGGGGGAAATGTCTAAATGTAGTGAGGATCAGGCTGGATAACCAAAATCATGACGTCAAAATTCAAAGGAATCATCTCCTGACTCCTTTTTTGTTTTTTTGTACCACCTTATGATAAAACTACCTTCATGAAGGATTTATAAATGGTTTATAATTGTGTTATAAAGTAGGTTTGAAACACTTTATGAGTCATTAGTTAACATTTATAAACAGCTTACAACCCAAATATCAATTTACTAATCTGGGTCACTATTTGGCAATATCAAGTTGGCAGTACTGATAAGTGGGCTCACTATTTGGCAAGCATCAGTTCATTCTTTACATGCGTTAAAACTGTAAAATATTTTCAAAATTTGGGTTTTGTCTTTTTTTTATGAAGTATGGAAAGTAGATCTATGAGGGATTTCTTTTTTTTTTTTAAACTAATTAAACATAAGACTTCAAAGTAATAGAATCTGAAAAAAAGGTGAATGTGGTCGACTTTCTGAATGTTGTGTCCACCTTTATAAAATATTTATAAATGGTTTATAATTGTGTTATAAATTGGCTTTTAAACACTTTATGAGTATAACATTTATAAACAGCTTACAACATAAATCACAATTTATTAATCTGGGTCACTATTTGGCAATATCAAGTTAGCAGTACTGATAGGTGGGCTCACTATTTGGCAAGCATCAGTTGATTCTTTACATACTATTTTTATGAAGTATGAGGGATTTTTTTTTTACAACTAATTAAACGTAAGACTTCAAAGTAATAGAATCTGGAAAAAAAAGGTGAATGGGGTCGACTTTCTGAATGCTAACTAAATCATGTAAATGAGATAAACAATTTAATTTAATTTTAGTTTAGTAAAAATGAATAATAACTAACTTTAAATTCGGGATGGAAATACAAAATAGAATCAAGTAGATATTTATGAACATGCTAAATAATATAAATAAAATGATATGACATCCATTAACCCTTTTAAAAGTTTTTGTTCTGGTTTGGTGGAACAACAAAATCTTGTTTTATAGTGTTTATTTAAAAACAAACCAAAAAAAAGAGAATAAGTTTCCTGATCTTTGTTTGATGTTTCTGACTTTAAATTGCGTAAACTGGATGCCTTCGGGAAGTTCCACGGTCCGTGTTTGTTCTTAATAAATATCAGTGCGTCCATTTATTTACTCTCTAAAACCCGGTCCAACATCTTTCCAACATTTTAGTTGGCGTTGCCTCCACACAAAAGTATTTCAAGTGTTACTGTGTGTGAATTATGAGTGTGGAGCCGAGGTGTGAGGATGATGATGATGATGATGATGATGATGATGATGATGATGATGATGATGATGATGATGTTGATGATGTCACCGGTGATTCAAATCAGTTCTTCGATAGAGATTAATGTTATTTTAGTGCGTACATATCTCATTTAGGTTATTTGTTTATATCAAGTGTGACTTCATAAAATTCCAAACCCAAGGAAAAATTTATGGGAATATAAAATAGTCCAAATATATCCGTGTATCTTTGGGTATTTTAGTTTTTTAGATTGTTGCAAACTTGAAAAGCCAAAGTTTCCTTTTCTCTGTCCAAAAATAAAATCACTAGAAGACATTTATGGATTTTTTTTAATTGTATTTTGAAATGCTGCCCCCTGTCGGACATGTGTAAAATTACATCAGGCTTAAAATGGGATTTTTTTCTTTTCTAATTTATTTTTTTTGCTTCTGTTCATCAAAAATGCAACATTAATTTTTTCAATTTGCAATATTTGAACATTTTTACTTTACTAAATAAGTTTTACCCAAAAAATGACATAACATTATCAATAAAATAGTTTTATGTTATCTTTACTGACATTAATAAAGCATTAGAGTTTAAATGTATTTACATACAAACAAATTAAATACAGTTATTATAATGAAAAATGAAGAATATTATGATAAAATAGCTAAAAGTGTTAAACTTTGACGTGAAAATTTACATTTATTGGCAAATAAAAGCTCAAATTTTGCACTTCATCATTAGAAACATGAAGGATAAACCTGTAAAAGTAAAGTTTATGCTTTTACATTCATGAGGTTTGTTTACACGTCTGTTACCGTGGTTACTGACGGCATTTATTATAAGATTCTGACCGACCCTCACAAAAAGTATTTAAGCCTCACATTTAATATTTATGTGTTTAGATTAAATGTGAACGTTACAAACTTTCTGATGACATCATTTTAACGTAAACAAACTAATATGTGAGTTTACGTTATTCTGTCATATTCTGTCTCTATATCAGTTTATGTACCGTGTATAAACCCAGAAGCAGACCCAGTGTGTGTGTGTGTGTGTGTGTGTGTGTGTGTTTGTGTGTCCATTGTTGATTTACTCATTGACCGTCGCCCCCTGCTCCCTCCTGTGGGTCTTTATGCTGGGAAGAATCGATGAGCTTCTCTTTGGTTCTGCTGGTCCACTGAGTCGAGCCGCTCCAGCGCCACAGATGCTTCAGCACACTGCCGTCCATGGACACGCAGAAACACACACATGCTTCTGTTTTACCAGTATATCAGCATTCTAACAGAGAAAAGAGCCATAAAGCAGACACACACACACTCACACACACACACTCACACACACACACACACACACTCACACTCACACACACACACACACACACACACACACACACCCTTTATCTCGCGGCGTCCCTGACATTAGCTGAACAGACTCCATTACTGCCAGGTAATGGCTGAATGTCACAATAGCAGGATGTCATAAAGCTCTGTAGTGGTCTAATGGGTTTTGTTCAGGTTGAGGTGACACACGCACACACACGCACACACACACACACACACACACGCACACACACACACACACACACACACACACACAGACACGCGCTCTTCCAGGAAGCCGTTATGTGCGCCTGACGCTCAGACCGCCACAGCGCCCGGCTCTGACATGTTTGAAGAGCTAATCTGAGCCGTTAGAGGAGCGACATCATCTGCCTGTGTGTCGACTGTTTACAGGGGGGGGGGGGGGCTTTAATGTTATTATTGCCTTTTATGTTACTACATCCTCCTATCTGCAGCTCGGTGTCACTGAGGTCAAACATCTCTGCCAGCAAGAAACAGGCGGACAGCGACGACGAGACCACCTCAGACAACTGAGTCTCTGGTGTCTGACAGCCACGAAGAGTCCCCAAACCCCTGCATTTTACAAACAAACCCCTTGATTGAACTCAGGGGGTATTGATTTTTTTTTTTACAATGAAGCTCCTCCTAGTGAGTCAAATATGATATTCACAAGAGAGATCTCCTCAGCTGATGGTCAAGAAGTCAGCCTACCCACCTACCCACCTTCCTTCCTTCCTTCCTTCCTACCTTCCTACCTTCCTTCCTTCCTTCCTTCCTACCTACCTACCTGTGTTCGGTGTTCTTCGCAGTGACGTTCAGCTCCTCCTCCTCAGTATTTCTGTTGAAGGCGTTTCAGCGATGTCGCTTCATTCTAGATAAATAAAATGTCTTTCATCTCTTTCTCTTTTGGAGAAACTGTCCATCCATCATTTCTGACTCTGACGATCTTTGCAGGATTTTTTTTCCGGCAGAACTTCTACTGAAAACTTTTGGTGGTTTTAAAAAATTGTGTGTACTTTGTGTGTGCTTTGTGTGTAAGCGGATTGATTATAAGCTGATTAGCACATGTTGACATTAACGGCGGGACCCATCGCAGAAACCTCCCAAGTTTTGACTGACGCCTGACATCGGGGGGGGGGGGGGGGGGGGGGGGGGGTTGGCAGGGGGCTTGACCTGAATAGTGATGAATTATCTATGAGCTGTGTCGCTGTCGGGACTCGTGAGTGAAGCCGACCTGCAGACAGCAGGTTGTTGGTTCTACGCCCGATCAATCGGCTGTCTGCTCCGTCTCAGTCTTCAGGGACCAGCGTGGTCGTGGACATATCGGTGATGGGGGAGGCCCACGGTCTGATCTCAGACCTGCTGGCAGACGCCTCCCTGCCCCCCAACACCTGCAGCTCCCTGAAGGCCGTCAGGAACCTCCTCAGCACCCAGATCAGCCTCCAGCCGCTGCACAGACCCCGCCTCCCTGCAGACCCCCGCGCCTGCTCCGACTCAGAGGAGGGGCCGGAGAAGGCGGAGAGACTGGCCATTCCAAAGGTGAACGCCCGTCCGTCAAAAAAATCCTTTGTTTTTTTTTTTGTTTTAAGTGTCCGGTCGCAAAATCACGATTTAAAATCCTGAAGCGAAAAGACAAAAATGTGACGTTTCAGCCATCAATCATGATATCGTGACTCACAGAGTTCATTAAAGCAACACCAGGTTAACCTACGGAGGAGTATTAGTGCCACCTTGAAAAATAAAATAAAAAATCTACTATTGTGAGAATCAACCGGAATGAAATCGTATTTTTATTTTTAAGAAAAACTGCTGATTTTATGCGATTTAATTGAAGATCTCGTGAACTAAATCGCAATTTTAGGAGAAAAAAAGATCTTAATAGACTAGAAAGATTTTCAACTTTACAGTGAAAGATGTTGTAATTTACAATTTTTAAAGAATCACAATTTTATGAGGAAAAATTCATGTTTACGAGAATGACGTCGTACTTCTACGAGAAAAAAGGGGTAATTTTATGAAATAAGTCACAATGGAAGATGAAAAAGTCGTTAATATACACGACAAATTCATAATTTTACAGTAAAAAGTCGTTCGTCTACGAGAAAAAAAACCCTGAGAGGAGACGGTCTCCTCCCCGTCGGTCCGGTTCTATCTTCAGAACAAATTAGAACCGGTTTATTCTAAAATAGTTCCTCCTGCTGATGAAACCCATAAAAATGTCAAGACGGACGCAGAGAAGGACCGCTGACGGTTCTGTTTGCGGCAGCGATGAACTCGTACAGAACCGACCTGCTGAAGTCCCTTCAGAACCAGATGATGTAACATGCAGGACCGTCCACGGCGCCTTGTAGGGCCACAAAAGGCGCCGTGGTGATTTATTTCGCATCAACAGTCAGACGTGAGAAAAGACATCAGTACTTCCTCTTGTTTTCAAAATAAAAGTAAGACTAAAGGTAAAGTAAAGTTATTCTTGAAATGGTATTCGGCCCTGATGCTCCTTTCAGGGGGAAAAAAAAGAAGGGGCGTGACCGTTTCCCAACGCTTCCTGTCTTCTTGCTAAGCTAAGCTAAGCTAACCAGCTAGAGGAACAACCTTCTTAACTTCCCTTCAGACATGACAGGAGAATCAAACCTAAAACCCTTAGATGTTAAAGACAGCAAAGCAATATCCCCCAAAAGTCCCCAATCCCCTGCGTACAACGCACAGATGGTAGTAGAGACCCTTTCTCCCTAAATCCCAGTTTGTCTTTTCTTCATCACAGCGTCTGAGACGGAGTCTACCTCCTGGGTTGCTCCGGAGAATCTCGTCCACCTGGACCACCACCACCTCAGCCACGGGTCTGCCCACCATAGAGCCCGGCCCGCTGCGCCGAGACCGCTCAGCCAGCATCAAACACACCGCAGACGGGTGAAGCTCCGCCCCCTCAAACACCAACAACAACAACAACAACAACAAACCCGGATCACCGGATTTTACTTAAATACGTGTTTCTCTGTTGTTTTCATTATGAAAGCAGTGAATCGTGGAGCAACTCCATGATGGCGACCATCTCAAAGAGTCGCTCCATGTCCTCCACCTGCAGCGCCGCCAACCACCTGTACAGCAAACTGCTGTCCAGACCAGGTGAGACTTTATGTATCCTTTATATCATATATATCCTTTATATTATATATCCTTTATATCATATATCCTTTATATTATATATCCTTTATATCATATATATCCTTTATATCATATATCCTTTATATCATATCCTTTATATTATATATCCTTTATATTATATATCCTTTATATTATATATCCTTTATATTATATATCCTTTATATCATATATCCTTTATATTATATATATCCTTTATATTATATATCCTTTATATCATATATCTTTTATATTATATATCCTTTATATCATATATCCTTTATATTATATATCCTTTATATTATATATCCTTTATATTATATATCCTTTATATCATATATCCTTTATATTATATATATCCTTTATATTATATATCCTTTATATCATATATCTTTTATATTATATATCCTTTATATCATATATCCTTTATATTATATATCCTTTATATCATATATCCTTTATATTATATATCCTTTATATTATATATCCTTTATATCATATATCCTTTATATTATATATCTTTTATATTATATATCTTTTATATTATATATCCTTTATATCATATATCCTTTATATTATATATCCTTTATATCATATATCCTTTATATTATATATCCTTTATATTATATATCTTTTATATTATATATCCTTTATATCATATATCCTTTATATTATATATCCTTTATATCATATATCCTTTATATTATATATCCTTTATATTATATATCCTTTATATCATATATCCTTTATATTATATATACTTTATATTATATATCCTTTATATTATATATCCTTTATATCATATATCCTTTATATTATATATCCTTTATATCATATATCCTTTATATTATGTATCTTTTATATCCTTTATGCAGGTAAAATGTGAAGAGTTTAATTATTTTATATATATATATGTAAAATGATGTAAAGACTAAAATAATAGAGTTTTTTTGTTTGTTTGTTTGTTTTGTTTTGTTTTGTTTTTGTAGGTTTCCCCTCCTCCAGCGTTTCACCTCTGGGCTCTCCATGCCCCTCCCCTTCCGTCCAGGGCACCCCCGTCTCCAGCCCCACCATAAAAACCTGTTCAGAGCAGCTTCCTGACCCGGCGGGGCCCCAGCAGACGGAGCGGACCCCCGGCTCTGTGGCCCCCAAAAGCCACCACAGAGCCTTAACCCACAGCCAGAGCGCCCCGAGCTCCACCAGCGCCGCCGCCAACACCGCCTCTCACTGGAGACCTCCATCACTCTGCGGCAGGTAGCGCCGCCCGCTGGTGCCAGAGATCCAAATGACCATGAAGGAAATGTGGCGCTCGATGAGAGGGTGATGTGAGATGTCTCTGTGTTTGTCCTTTCTCTTCTCTCCAGCTGTGGGAGGCCGTTCGACGGTCGCCTGAATCACGGCACCGACTCTGTGGACAAAGGCGACAGAATACCTCACCCAGGTAAACCGAGGCGTCGGACGCGTAGAAAGACGCGACCCTGGGAACCTTCAGGTGTCCCAACCCTCTTAGGTCTCAGAGTTTAGCGTTAATATGTCGATTTCACGTCTTATTTCTTGATTGGACAAAGTTCCGTTTGAGAGATGCAAGAAAAAACAAAGAAGGGGGGGGGGGTCCAATACTTTTTCACAGCAGGCTTGAAAAACGCTTCCGCCGTTTTTCGCCGGGCTGATCGTTTCGTTCCCAAAACTCCCACGTGTTTACATGAGGTTTGCGACACGTGTCACGTTTTCCCCCGCAGACGAGCGCGCCCTCGCCTCCTCGGACTACGACAGCACCTGCGACAGCACCTACGAGACCAACCACAGTGACAGCAGCGACTTTGCACAGAACGAGGAAGAGGCGAGGAAGAAGCCGCCCGAAGCCAGGGAGTATCTGGGCGAGGGCATCGTTCTCCACCCGCTCCCGCCGTCACCGGAGGTGGGAACAAACACAGCCTTCATCTTTAACCTGCATCTGTTTGCACTAAGACCCTCTAAAGTCAAAAAAAATCACTTTAAATGACAGTAAGACTGTCTTTAAAAAGGGATTTATGATAAAGTTATCAATCAGCACTTTATAAGTCATTCATAAATATTCATAAATAGCTCTCAATAATCAGAGTGGGCTCACTATTTGGCAAGATCATGTTACTGCAAAACGTTCTCTTCTAGGAAGTAGATTTAAATGTGGGCTCACTATTTGGCAAGCGTCCGGTCTTTGTTACTCTTTATATCTAATAACTTAAATTGTCTTATTCTTGATAAAGAGTTCACAACTTAATGAATACACCAGTTATAAAGTGTTTATGAATCCTTTATAAAGGACGTCTAATTCTAAGTGGTACCATTATTTTTTCTCTAATAAGGACAAATGCTGCATTTTTAAGTAAATTTTTAAGTTGGTTCTTTTCCCTGCACCCGGTTCTGACAGGAGGCGCCGGACTCGGACCTGGAGCCGGTGGCCATGCCGGGTCTGGAGCCTCAGATGGTCCAGCTCAACAGCTGGAACTTTCCCATCTTCAGTCTGGTGGAGAAGACCCGCGGCGAAACGGGCTGCATCCTCAGTCAGGTGAAGCACTGACCCGTCAGAGGCTCAAAAAAGTCTCCTTGAATGATACAAATTGACTTTGTGTTTTAGAAATAATACATAAAAAGAATATAAAATATTTTCACATTGAATTATATAAATAATTTCTATTAAATGTTAAATGTGTAGAATAGATTTAGTTAGATAGATCGACAGAGAAAGAAAGTATAAAATAAGTCTAATAGGCAAAATATATAGAGAAAAATATGCCTAATACAAAAAGAGTGATAAAAATATACCAAATACAAAGTTTACAATGTCTAAGAAATAGTAAATGTGTAAGATAGATTTAAAAATGTATCCGAGAACCGAGAATTTCTGATTATTAAGGATAAAAAAAGGAGCATATATTGATAAAACCTGTATTTAATGAGCATAAAAGTGTGGAAGGAGTTCAAATATATGAGTAAATGTTCTTTATTCCTTCGATTCTGTCCCAGGTTTCCTACAGGCTCTTTAAAGACACGGGTTTGTTTGAGACCTTTAAGATTCCGGTGCATGAGTTCATGAACTACTTCCACGCGTTGGAGAACGGATACAGGGTCATCCCATGTGAGTAGATGTTAGGAGATATCTGTAATAAATCAAATGTTTTGTTTTTTAAAAGATTGTTGCTCCCTTTTCTGGTTGTTGTAATACCTCGTACCGCCACTAGGTGGCTGCATTGTTCTGTCAGAGAAGTTAAACCCACAATAAGAGGCTTTTCTCTTCCTCTTTCATTCATTTATAATCCGCTACTGTCACTCATGTTTGTCAGGAGGATCACGTTTCCTTTAAACCGCCTTTAATTATCTAATCAGTCGCTGTGTTTAAGTCGGGTCATGTCGACAGTGATGATGTCACTCACTCCAGATGACGAGAGATTTCTGATCGCTGCATTTGAGATTAGATATTCATACTTTCTTGTAGTTAATGTCTCGTGACCCATTTGTCATCGGACAGGTGTGTGTTCCTGCGTTCAGGTCGTACGGAAACAGGAAAGGAGAATTTTTGAATCATGTTTATTCTGTGGGTTCCTTAAAGAGGGAACGAGGATTAAACACATCCTGTTTACTTCATCCTTTAGTTTAGTCCTTTATTCAAACAGAAAGACCTGCGAGCAAGAAAAGGTCCGATTAACACAAGGGAGGAGGGAGATGGAAGGAGGGAGGGAGGGAACGAGGTAGGAGGTAGAGTGGGATTGAGGGAAGGAGGTAGAGGAAGGTAGGGAGGGAGAGAGGGAAAACGAGGTAGTGAAGGAGGGAGGAGGGAATGTGGAAGGAGGGATGTGGGTAGGGAAGGAGATAGGGAGGTAGGAGGGATGAAGATGTCCCGTTCCTCCTTCTTCCATCACGTCTTCCTCACGGACAGAACGTCCCTCCCGCCTCTCAGACGTGGATTTGGTGATAAGCGACGTTTAAAACACAAAGTTTCTTTTCTTCTCCTCAGATCACAACCGGATCCACGCCACTGACGTGCTTCACGCTGTGTGGTACCTCACCACCCAGCCGGTGCCGGGTCTGCCCACCCTGCCGACCCAGAACGGCATCCATGCTGGTGAGAGACGGAACCACAAGAATGTTCCTCTCAGGCAGACGGGAACTTAACTCTGCAGAAGAGACTTTTTTATTGGCTGCTCTGGAGAAAACCAGGGACGGATTAAATTCATTTAGGGCTCAGAGAGATTCCCCCTTTTCCCCAAATCAATCCAGTTCTTCCTTGCACTAAGGTGCATGTGGTTATAAAATATGAAAATGATCCCTGATATATTTTCCAAGTTATTCTAAAGATATATATTATTATAGTAACTCCAAACAAAGACAAGAAGTTTTAATCTCACTCACAAACAGCAGAGGAGGTAAACAAAAACAAACAAAAACAAACAAAAACAAACAAAAACAAACAAAACAAACAAACAAACAAAACAAACAAAACAAACAAAAACAAAAAAACAGATGCTGGTTTGTTAAATCATGCTAGTTTGGGAAAAACAGCAATTTTTTATTTATTTTTCTCTATTTAATTAATCCCCCCCACAAGTAATTATAACTTTTAAGTATGTTTCCATGCCTGCAGGCCTGCAGAACCAGAACCTGCTTTTTGTTCCAGGTGTGGTTCTGTGAACGCTCGGTGGCGCCTTCACACAGTAAGGAGCGGTTCTGCAGAATAACTACAAACGATGAATGAATGAAGTTTTTTTTCAGCAAACATCATCATCATCAGGGAACTTTTTCCTGCGTTTGCCTTCATGTCAGACGTCTCAGATCCGTTTCCTGTTCGGGTCCAGTCCCACTCTTTCCACCTGAGGGATGGAGGCTGAAACCCAGGTAACGTCTCCGTCAGGTAACGCTGACTCGGACTCTTTTTCTTTACTCCTCTGCAGACTCAGAGAACGGGATCACGCCGGGTTCCACGGGCTTCCTGGTGTCCGGGATGAGCTCGGTGCCGGAGGAAGGCTGCGGCTCCCTGGCTGGACTCATTCCGGGCCTGGAGTTAATGGCTCTTTATGTAGCCGCTGCCATGCATGACTACGACCATCCGGGAAGAACCAACGCCTTTCTGGTGGCGACCAGTGCGCCGCAGGTGAGCGATGGATTAGTAGATCGGTGGTTCTGATCCATAACTCCAAAACTATCTCACGGATCTTTTTCAAATTCTATACCTACATAGACCTATGTGCAAGGAAGGACTGGATTGATTTTGGGAGAGCTCAATGGCATACCTCTGACACTAGGGGGAGCTTTATCTCTAAAAGTTGTATGGTTAAGATCCAAACTTGGTGCCTATAAATAAACCCGAGGAGATTCATCTTCTCTATATTCACATATTTTACTCTAATAGTTCATGTTTTACAAACCCGTCTGGGCAGCGACCTTTGACCTTGTGAAAGCTCCGGTGTCTTTCTTTCGTCTTCCTACAGGCTCTTCTGTACAACGACCGATCGGTGCTGGAGAACCACCACGCTGCTTCTGCCTGGAACCTCTTCATGTCTCGACCCGAGTTTAACTTCCTGGTCAACCTTGAACACGTGGAGTTCAAGCGCTTCCGCTTCCTGGTCATCGAAGCCATCCTGGCCACCGACCTGAAGAAGCACTTTGACTTCTTGGCAGAGTTTAACGCAAAGGTTTAATCACAGACCATCATGTCTCTGCTTCTGCTGATATCTCCAGAACCATCTGGATCTTTGCATCAACATCCGTCTGCGTCTTCCTCCCCAGGTGGGCGACGAAGGAGTGTCTGGTATCGATTGGACCAACGAGAACGACCGACTGCTGGTGTGTCAGATGTGCATCAAGCTGGCTGACGTGAACGGGCCGCTGAAGTGTAAAGACCTCCACCTGCAGTGGACGGAGGGGATCGTCAACGAGTTCTACGAGCAGGTGAGGTCAAAGTCTCTGCGGACCTTCCGGGTCACTGACGTTTTCAACAGCGCCGGACTCCCTGGAGAACTGTGCTGAGAGGGTGCCTTTAAAGTGAAAATGTCCATCCGAGTTCATATAACCAGGCTGGAATGACCCGGATCAGGTCCAGTCCATTCGTGTGGCCCACATCAGATGTGTTCAGGCCTGTGTGAGCGCAAAAACCCGATCCTTTCAAACCAGAACTTTAGCTCATTTTAATGCGTGGTCATATATCCGATTCATGTGAATAGAGATGTGCGATATCTGCCTAGCAACAGCAGGCTGGAAGAAGAGCCGCTCTAATAGAGATTTTTTTATAGCTGAAATCGATGCTATTTTATGTCCAGCGGTATATTCCTATATATGTGAAAATATAGATAAATATATAGTAATTCTTCTGACTGGCTGTTGAAGGAACCTTATCGTCTCGAGGTTCTGTCCACAGTCAGCAACTCTGTCAGAATGATTCAAGTGAGTTCTATCTCTTATCTGGTTCTTAAACTCATAATCCATCACTCTAGTCCTGAGAATTCTGCATGTTCGGAGACAAAGCGTGGGCGCTGGGGTGGGGCGGCCCGACGTGCGACAGAACGCCTGACGAGGGTCTCAACGCCGCTGTACAGATGTTCCTCTTATAGAGCGCAGAGAAATGACCTCATTGAGATTAAAGCGCCCAAATCGCAATTTGCCTCAAGTCGGATTGAGTCATCTTCTTTTGCAGCGCTCATAATAGGAAGTTGGAGACCAGCAGACACACACACACACACATACACACACACACACACACACGCACACACACACACGCACTTACATTACCCCGTGCGGGGCCCCCCTTGATGTTTTGAACACCAGCAGTTTCCGGTTATGACAAACAATCCATCCACAATCCACTCACTCAGGCTTTTACATATATGCACACAGCCCGCGCATGAATCACGCCATCCTAAAGTTGCCATAGCGATCAGAGCCCCCCCGTCATCATACTGAATTGTTCAAAAGCCCCGGCGTTATTCTATAGCGATCATAAAGGGGGGGAGGGGAAATGCGGTCACCATGACTGTCAGCATATAAAGGACTCCACAACACCAACCATATCACACACTGTCGAAAATGAAGGAAAGTATCTCAAAATAACAACAACTTTGAGGTAAATTACCAACGACTTTGTATTTACCTTTTCTTTTTAAATCAATAAAAATCGTTTCATTTTCTCGTTCGTAGAGGATGAAGAGAAGATGAATGAGTTATTACGGAAGCAGGTGTGTGATAATGAGTCTATTAGAAAGAGATTGTGATTGAAGGGTCCCCCCCCCACAGAGCAACAGCATGGAACTTCCCCCCTGTGGAGTCTTTACAATGGTGGCGGTGGTGGCTGATCACTCTGCTGAGGCTGGTGAATGATGAGGTTGATGTGTCTGCGAGGATTAGCTGGAGATGGGGAGGTGAAGGGGGGGCGAACAAGCAGCGTGAAAGAACTCGATGAATGGAGAGTCATACTCAAAACCAGCAGCGGATGGCGATGGGCGGAGCAGCTGATGACGATGGGCGGAGCACGAAGGTGTGACAGTGATTGGGTTGATGCCTCGGGTCGTGAAGCAGGTCATTGAGACTGAGCATGTGCGAAAGTTGAGGATAAGACAGTGGAATGAGCCGCAACTGTGGCCCGAGTGTGCAAGAGGATAGTCCTCCTGATTTTTTATTTTTTTTATTTTTTTTTCTAAATTTCCATTTCTTAACATGTTTAAAAACGCGTGTTTGTGCTCGAAGCAGCTTGTCGACATAACGGGTTGGAGGTCCAACCACCCACTGACGGGCTGATGACCACTTACATTTGCACGATGAATGCAACCAATCAGGATATACTTTTAAATGTTTCTGTTATTTTAAATTATCAGAGGAATAAGGAAGATTTCACTAATATGTCAAAACAAGGTTCATGTTTTCAGCAAACTGGGCAGATGGAACGTCTAAGATGTATCGTTAAATAATATTCCATTGCTTCTGAGATTACACTCAAAAAAGTTAAACGTGCATTTATTTGATTTCATTCAAATAGTCATGTTCTTAAAACATGTTTATTCAAATTTCATAGAATCGGCGTAAATCAGTTCATTATGAAAGCGATAAATGAATCAGTTTTATCATAAATTGAATCAGTTAGTAAACTTATTAGATTGATTTACATCTAATTTTCAGGAAATTACATTTTTTTCTGAATGGGAAACGTATTTAAAACAAATCCGGTTTATAAGAACTATTACATAAATATCATGTTTACTTCTTTCATCCATAATTTAACGACTAAAATCCATCAGATTGAGTTTATTATTTTGGTCCCGTTAGATTTAAGTAATTAAAACACATAAAACTTAAATATTACACGTAATTATTTTTCTTGCGTGTAGAAATTTTCTGACCAATTATCATCATCATCATCAATCCTCGTCTCCCTCTTCCTCACGTCTGCATCCTCCCAGGGTGACGAAGAAGCGAGCCTCGGCCTCCCCATCAGCCCCTTCATGGACCGCTCCGCTCCGCAGCTGGCTAAGCTCCAGGAATCCTTCATCACTCACATCGTCGGACCCCTCTGCTCGTCCTACAACTCTGCCGCTCTCATGCCGGGCCGCTGGGTTGACCCAGCAGGGGGAGACACCGAGCCAGAAGACGCAAAGGAAGGAGAGGATTCAGAAGAGGAAGAGGAGGATGAAAATGCCTCGACCGATTCTGATACCTCCCGTAAGTCAACGTCCTAATATACTTATATATAAATACTTCTACTTACTTGTTATTGGTGTAAAGACCCCAGAACTGGACTGATCTGATCCACGTTCCTGGTTTTAGTGAGGACTCTAGCTGCAGTGTTCTGATCCATTACTTAAGAAGACCGGTAAAGACACAGTGACTAGTTTTTTCCAATTTCTGCTGAGTCATCAGTTTTCTAATTCTTGCTTTGATCCTCATGCGATAGTAGACGGTCTTTGTGAGGGTCTTAACCCGGGTGTAAGAACTCCCATCAGAAGCCATGACTTTTAGGGGAAAGTCTCGTCTTCTGATGACTCGTGTAACATTTAAGCTAACATTACGCTCGTGTCGATAAAACGTACAAACATGTTAACAAGGTAAGCCGTTGTTCTGAGATCCCGACCCTCTTCCTCAGGCGTGGGTCCAACTGTTTGTTTGTGTCTGACAGAGCATCGAGAACCCAAAGTACTGAGCGGCAGGAAGGTGTTCTGCCAGATCACACAGCACCTCCTGGAGAACCACGAGATGTGGAAGCGGGTCCTCGCCGCGGAGGTCCAGGAGGAGGATCCAAACTGCATCACCAGCCTCAGCGATCCGATCGCTGCAATCCACGAGGAGGAGGAGGAGGAGCAAGTAGGCAAAGACGAGGAGTCGGCGGACGGCCTCCACGAAAGGGAAGCGGCTGCGGCTCTGGAGGAGGAAGAGACGCTGCCGCGATCGGGGGAAAAGGAGGAGGAGCCTGAGTTATTTTACGCCATTCTCAAACCAGGAGTCTAAGATTTCTTTCCGAAACTCTTGATCCAGTAGCCAGCACATCACTCCGACACAACACTGTAGAAGATGTCTTGGGTAAATACGTGCCTAACAAAAACTGGGTTTGAGGACGGGAACCACGGAGGCCCAGTTGACCCGACAGAGAGAGAGAGAGAGAGAGAGAGAGAGAGAGAGAGAGAGCAAGAGGGAGGAGATGGAAAAAGTGTTTGTTTTTGTATGGATTTGGTTTTTCCTGCTCTCAACCCGAACCGCCCATCATGCACTGCGGGCCAGCACCGCTATAACTCACAGCTTCACTCCACCCGCGACCACCCACCCTTATCGCTGCACCCCCACCACCAGCTCACTGTGGAACCGCCCGACCGGTCGAGGAGGAGCTCCCTCGGCGTGATGGAGGTCAGGGTCAAAGCTGCAACTGCTGAGGAGAAATGTCCAGATACTCAGTGTACAGAACACGGAGTGAACAGAACCGCACCCGCCCACCCACTCCAGGCTACAGTCAAAAATCACCCATAGGTGGAACAGATAGGAAGTCCAACAAAGAACCCCGTTGTTCTCAAAGCTTTATCCTCGCCGAAGGGAAAACAGACAAAATAAGGTTTTGTTCATTGTTCACTTCCTGTCTGCCGTTACTCAAAGTCACTCCTCCGGGTCACGCAACTCAGGGAGGCACAAACCTGTAAGGAAAGGACCAGAAGCTTCCTGGTCATTTCTTCTCCACTTGTCTGTGAGGGTCTTTTCTCACAATCACAAAACACAAGACACAAAACGAGATCTGCTCCTGGACGTAGTCTTCATTTATGTTCTTTAATCTTTCTGGTTTTCTACCCGCTCATGGCAAGAATTATTTCTCCGCCTGGTATTTATGCCGCATGTTTGAGGGAGTTCAGTAATCCAGTAAGCCATAGTGACCAAAGCTCAGAGCCCAGCCCCAAACCACCCACACGGACTTTAGCCAATGCAGTTAAACGACTATGCTCTAGGGCCTGGAACCAACCAGGGGGTCTAGAACCATCCAGGGGGTCTAGAACCATCCAGGGGGTCTAGAACCATCTAGGAGGCCTAAGACCATTCATGGGGCCTAGACACATCCAGGTGGGCCTTGAACTGTCCAGGTGGCCTTTAACCATCCATGGGGCCTGGGACCATCCTGGGGGCGTAGGACCATCCTGGCGGCCTAGGACCATCCAGGGGGGCCTAGGACCATCCAGGGGGCCTATGACCATCCTGGTGGCCTAGGACAATCAAGGTGGGCCAAGAACCATCCAGGGAGCCTAGAACCATCCAGGGGGGCTAGAACCATCCAGGGGGACCTTGAACTGTCCAGTGGGCCTAGGACCATCCAGGGAGCCTAGAACCATCCAGGGGGGCTAGAACCATCCAGGGGGACCTTGAACTGTCCAGTGGGCCTAGGACCATCCAGGGAGTCTAGAACCATCCATGGGGTCTAGAACCATCTAGGAGACCTAGGACCATTCATGGGGCCTAGACCCATCCAGTGGGACTGCGACCATCCAGGTGGGCCTAAGAAAATCCATTGGGTCTAGAACCATCCAGGGAGCCTGGAAACCATCCACAGGGTATAGGGCCATCTATTGGGCCTGGACCCTTCCAGGGGTGCTGTGTTCCCACAAGAAACCTAATGAGGAGTTTCAGTAAGATCCAAATTGTTCAACCCTCTTCCCCGCTGTCTTTTTACGATATAAATCTATAGTATACAGGATCAGTAATGTAGCATCGAATCATCATCATCCTCATCATCATATATTTTTCCTCTTTCATTCTGTGCACATGCTGTAGAACTCTGAGTAATTATGCAAGTCCTTTGAAGTTAGCAATATTCGTATTTCTTATATATTGACCCGTTAATGTCCTGCTCAACATTTTGACTAACTATTTCCTTTAGACAAATATGACTGACTCTTTATGTGACTCAGTGTTAGCATGTTTATGCTAAACAGAAAGGGGCCGGGGATGGAGCCCTGGGGGGACACCATGGGTCACTGAGGAGGAGGAGTCATCCACGACTCTTGACAAAGTCCTATTCGATAAGTAGGACGTTTTTTTTTTGACATTTCAAAACATGTGAGGACTCACTGAGAAGAATTACGTCATTTCAAACAACTTAAAAAAGTCTCTTAAGGCTCAAACACTTTTCTAAAAAGGTTGTTTTTTTTCTTGGCAAGGACATAAAAGTGTCAATAAAGCCCCCACCCCAAAAAGTCACCAATCCCCTGCGTTGTACAAGGAATGCCCCTGATTGAATCCACGGTATTTTTCATAAAAGGGGTCCCCCTAGTGGGTTAAATATGAACTATTGGAGGAAAATATGATCAGAACAAGATATTTATCCTCCAGTGGATTTGGACTAAATCAGACCAACGGTTAGAAAGTTATGTCCAAAAAAAACAGTCATTCTTGTCTCCCCCTAGGGTATCCAATAATCTCTCAAATCTTCGACCGCTTATCGTGTTCGGGGTCTGGGGGTCTGGGGGTCTGGGGGTCTGGAGCCCATCCCAGGAGTAAAAAACAATGTATTCAAGTTTTTATCTCCTCCAGTCGATTCATATCGACTCAATTTGGACTGAAAATGGTTGAGAAACTTTTTGAGATATAGCTCCCCCTAGTGTGGGAAAAATAGAACCCACCTTTCCCAAAATCACTCCAGTTCTTCCTCGCACAAAGTTCTACGTGGGTACAAAATATGAAAACGATCCATGAAATAGTTTTTGAGTTATCGCGTTAACACGAAGGATCCGCGGCGGAGGATATAAATACTTTAGTGTTAAATACTTTAGTGTTAAATACTTTAGTATACATAGTCAGTCGTCAGTTTGATGACGTTTAAAAAGTCGGAATAAATGCGAAACTACACACAAGTGGAGAAAAACTGAGCTTTGGAGATCATCGGAGACGCCGGCGTTCCGGTGCGCAGCAGGTTTCACGCAACCCAGATTTCCATTCCTCCGGTCGTAAACCTCAGTAATGACATAACAGCTTGTGCTTCTGCTCTCCTTTGATGTCCTGAGAGGTTGAGATGGGCGGCGATGGGAGAACCACGCTTGAAGATGTAGCCCAGCAGTAATGAGGCTCGGGGTAATGAGAGGGGAAGGAGAAGCGTTTTAGCCGCTTCTCCGAGGTCGGAGGGGTCGAACATTTTTCACATTTCAGCACATTCACCGAGAAGGGTCTCTTTGAAGAAGAGCCAGGTCGCTGGCGGGGTCCGCTCTTTTCTACGTCCTTTCTGATCCAACACCAGGGAGACCACAGGGTCACCCTGTCTGATCCGGAGGATTAAATGTGAGAATATATCTGAGACGTAGCAAACCGACTAAGATGTGGCGGTCAGACGAGTTCTGGTCCGGGGCCCGGCAGCCAGACTGAAAGTTCTAATACTACCGTTTGAAAGAACTACGAGGTTAAAGTTCTATTTAGCTGTGGCACATTTTCAGTCTTTATTTCTCTATCTGGGAAAGAGACAGGGTCCGAGGGCGTAGCCCTGTGGGACCCCAAGGGTCAAAGGGGGCGAGTGAGGAGGTGGAATAAACCATGACTATATGGAAAGTCTTATTCATTATCTAGGATTTTTATTGGCAGATTAAAACATGTGAGGACTTAGTAAATGGAATTATCAAAGAAAGTTGATATAACAAGAAAAAAATGCTTAACCCAAAAAAAAATATTAAAATAGACTATTTTACATGAAATGCTAATATAATGCTGAAATATACTAAGAAATAGTTTTTCTTTTTTGTTTTTGTAAAGAAGCACAAGTTGATTTTACAAAACAATGTTTAAGAAAATTGTGTCAAATTTATAGAGATAATTCTTTTTTTCATCACATTTGAAGAAACGTTTTTGAAACTTGTTCTTTATATATATATATATATATATATATATATATATATATATATATATATATATATATATACATATATAATAAATACAATATTTGCACAGATTGTCCTAAGTTGCCTCCAGTCGTCCCCCTGTGACCCGGTCTCGCGGTTAATTCTCTTTAAATCCTCCTCAGCTGTTCTAATATCCTATTTACTCTAGATTCATTCTGGCAGTTCACTGAACTGTAGATTACGTCGACTTTATGCTAATGCTAAGCTAGCTAACATCTCACCTCACCTTCACCTAAAGCAGGACATCCATCTCTCTTCTTCTGTCCTCTCTCACCAAGTCCAGAAACCTCCTTTTTGTTCCTCCCCTTCTTCTCCTGCCTGCAGCTCCACCTCAAGCATCTTTCTACCAGCAGATCCACTTCCCTCCTCTTCTTCACGGGTCAGAACCATCTCAATCTGTCCTCTCTGAATTTTTCTCCAGGACCTCTAACCTGGACTGTCCCTCTGATGTCTCCTTTCTAATCCTGTCCTTCCTCCTCACTCCCAGAGAACATCTTCATCTCTGCCTCCTGTCTTCTGGTCAGAACCACCATCTCTAAACCATCCAGCAGAACTTCTCTCACCTCCATCCTGGAAACCTTTCCCTTCACTCCTGCTGCTCCTCTGTCACAGATAACTCCTCACACTCCTCTCCTCTTCTACAACATGCATCCTCAGCGTTCCACCTGCCTTTTCCTTCCACTCACACACACTTCATCTTTTGTTTTCTCTAAAGTCGGAGGTCGCTGATGTCACGCGGTTCGTGTTTGGATTGATTTTCAAACTCTCCAATTAATCCCATCAGAACCGCCCTGCAGCTTTCAGACACCGTCTGACAATAAGCGTCTCCAGCGATGAAGGTCATTTTCTCATTTGCAGTAGTTAATGGAAACTATACTGAAAAGTTAACGAGGTTCTAATTTGTTTCACCGCCTGGTCTGAGAGAACATGTTCCCAACTCTGTCACCTCTGACATCACCTAACGGTGATGTCACTTCCTCCTGACAGATCCGACACGTTTACAGTACATCCTGCGGCCTTGGGGCCCCCCGTCTCAGGACCCCCCATGTAGAAGCATCAAGGATTCCTTCATTGTCATTTTAAACATTAAGTACTGAAATATAGATAAATAAATAATAATTAATACCTTTGAAACCTTGGAACCTTAAAATCTGAAGAAAGAAAAAAACTACTTCAAAAACAGGATTTCAAGTAAAAAGTAAAAATAAGAAGATTCGTTTCTAGGAAATATCTTTTTTTTTTCAATAATATCATTTTGAAGAATATCCCAGGAGAGAACGAGATTTTTTTTTTTCATTTATTTTGAAAATAGGGAAATTCTATTTAAATAATCTTTTTATTTTCTTACATATTTTTTCCCCCTAATTATTAATCTTGGACGAAGATATAAATACAAAAAAAAAAAAAAGCTCAAACAAGTGACTAAATTAATAAATAAAGGAAATCAATCTTGAATAAATGACTTTTTTTATTGCCTTCATGTATAAAAAATGACTTAAATTTGAACGTCTATCGTCAATAATAAAAAAATTATAAACCCCCCCCCAGAGTGACGTCCTGCTCCAGCAACAATAAAACAAAAAACAAGACATAAAACTCCTTTCATAGTATATTTTACCCACAGACAATAAAATAATAAATGTCAGGGTTTATAGCTGAATCAGCGGTTTCTGCCCGACGATGGCTGCTGCAAAAAACAAAAACCAAAGAAACTTTTTTCAACTCATGATGATGATGATGATGATGATGATGATGATGGTGATGATGATGATGGCGTGTGGGTATGCCTACAGTAAAGCAGCACGAGGAGGGTCTCATTAAGGAACCAGACCCCACATTGTTAGGACTTCAATGCCGAGTGGCCACAATGCCTGGTTTCCCTCTTTTGATGATTTTTCAACCCAGAGCGTTCCTTCTTTTTATTGTTTGTTGTCTCAGCCTTTGTAAGAGAAAAAAAAGGCTTTGCTTCTGTGCCATACCGTCCTCTTGTATGGATTTATAAATTGTTTGAATGCATCCAATTTCCTTGTTTTGTCAGAAAACGGAAACCATAACAATCTTTTTTTTTTCTTTTTTTTGAAGCAACACAAACAAGAGCGGTATGTTTTTAATGTACAGTAGTTCACAGAGTTCCTTTCTTCTCTCCAGTATCTTGCACTTAACACATGTAGCAATACCTACAGAACGGGGAACTTGTAAGATTCACCAGTATTTGTTCAAGTGGAAACTTTATTCCTAGATATGGGTTGACTTTGTATGAAATCAAAAAACAAGAAAAAACAACAACAACAACAATATACATATATCTAGATATATATCTAGATATATATCCAGATATATATACTGTACAGATTGGAAATTATATTATAACAAAACAAAACAACAAAAAAACTTTGGAGAAAAAAACTATTTATTTTTACTGTTTTTGTAATTTAGACACGATACTGTAGTTTCTTTAATGCCAGACTTTTACTGGAAGTGCCTCTCAGTCATGTATAACAGACGTGGTTATACAGTTGGGATTATTAGACCATGTCACTAGCAGAGCAGCGTTGTTGTTGTCATGTGAATATTGTTGAATAATAACATTTATTATCGCTGCACACGTGTCTCGTCTTTTTTCTCCGAAAAGCCGTTTCTGGGATGTATTGTGTTGATTTTCACTCGTTGTTTTTTTTTCCTGCTACATTCTAAAAACACGCTAATGTGAAGGTATGTCCCAAAAAAAAAGAAAACACCTCCCTAGTGGCTAAAATGGGAACTTTTAAAAGTAAAATATGTAAATATGCCAAAGGGACTTCCTTGTTTTTCAGAAAAAATTCCCCCTAGTGGATAAAATATGAACTATTAAGGTAAAATATGATTTATACAAGATAGATATCCTCCAGTCATTTCATACGCATCAAAACTAGATTAAATCGGACTAGGACATGAGATCTCGCAGAATCTCACGTGACCAAGCGTGACTTCAGGAGAAAAACTAACATGGAGATCGATCGGACGTCCTCGTCGGTCCTATTGCGATATGTCTTGCCTGATACGTTATAAAGGCAATTGTGGTGTTGCCATACTTTCACAAGCTGCTCTTCTTCTTCTTCTTCTTCTTCTTCAATAACCCACCTGGTTCGGGGGTTCAGGTGTGTTCGGGTTTCTGTTCGCTGTAAAAGTACGCAACATCCGATTATGACGCTTCCCGGTCCGCTCGCTCTCGTTGGCTATCGTAAGTGAGATAATCGTATCAACGGCGCACACTTGAGAATCATTTGGACAAATATACGTTTGAGATAAGCCTAGAATGGAGCCACGCCCCCGACCCGTCAAATCCGGCAATAATTGCGAACTTTCACGTTGTACTTTGTAGCTAGCTTAAGATGAATTAAAGATTCTTGCACCAAATTGGGATTAAATAAAACGGTTGAGAAACTTATGGCACGAAAAACTTTGGATATAAATCTGCCGACAGTGTCAGAAATATAAAACTGAGCTTCCCCAAAACTACGCCGCTAGAAAATCCGAGACCGATTCATGAAACGCTTTTTCAGTTATGGCGTTAAAATGAAGGATCCGCAGGAACAAAGATCCCTATTGTTTCTGGGATTACTATATAAAAACACGAGTTGAGGTTTGAACATAAATATAACTTGTAGCCGTAGCATGTAGCGCCTCCATAGTCTCGCTTCATTAATTGGCCGAGCCTCGACATAAAAGCACGTCTCTGTCTCACGCCTGATTAATTAATTAAAGCTCCGGACGTATCCGGGGGGTGACTAATGAAAAAATGTTTTCACATGTTGAAGCGTTTTTCTGCTCGCCTGTAAACTTTGTTTACAATTAATCATCCCGCATATGTGTGGTGGAAGTACAGCCCGGTCCGACGCGGTAAAAACGCTCGTCTATTCTATTCCTATTCAAATTAGCAGTAATTAAAATGGAGCCAATCCAGATGGCGCGTGGTGGAGGACATTATTCACCTCCGGCAGGAAAAAGCAATTATTCCGCTGCTGACGGTCTCCTCTGTGGCGGGCCGGCATCGAGACAAAACCTGCAACGCATAAAGAACTGGGAGACCCGCTACAGGAACCGTCGGACCTGGGAACGATTAGCTGCCGCTACAGAACGGCAGAACGGAACAAGTTTGGACGTCGGCAGTTTGAAGGTGAACAAAGATAAAAGGTAGTGAGGGAGAGAATTATGACGTATGCGTCCGTGTCAGAATGAGTGACAGCGGCTGGAAGATGGAGGGAAGAAAAAAAAAAAGGGATGGAAAGGTGAAACGAGCCACAGGTGTTTATTCAAGAAGAGAGTCGCCGTAAAAAGTTCAGTCATCTTTATAAGACAAAGGAATACTCAAGTAAAGTTCAAGAGCCTGAAAGTTCTATTTAAGTACAGTAATTATGTTTTTGTACTTTTTGGACTAAATACTGGGGGTGTTGGTGGCGGCTAATGACCCTGCTGAGACAGCTGAGGCTTCTTTCTTTGTAACTTCTAACACTTTTTTATCAATGTTTTAGGATTGTGTTACTTCTGGTTTTATGTTGACAAAGTAAATTTATAAGCGTTCAAATATTTCAATCAGGACAAAAATTTTCACATAAAGTAAAAATAATTGTTCTATGAAACATATTTTATGTGAATATTAGTTGATCGGAAATCCTGCAATGTTTTATTTGGATATTGTGATTTGTGTGCAGTTCTCCCTCCCCGCCTGTAGGTGATGCTGCCAAACTGCTGAGTCACTGCTTTGAGTAACAGGAAGAAGCTGATGGTTGGAGGAAGGAGCGATGGCCCCGCCTTTAAAATGGCCTCCGTGGATACAAGGATCCCAACCTGACCGTGTCTTCATGGGATCTGGTTTCTAATTTGATTATGTTTAATACAATATATATATATATATATATATATACATATACACATACACACACACATATTCTTTGTATATTTTGTAAATGATTTTGTGAACATTGTGATAATATACTATTATTACCAAAAAAAATACCTTTTTTTCTTTCTTCCTTTTTTTTGGCGTTTTGTCCTGTTTTATACCGGGGAGGTAAGTTTCACGTATTTTCTTACTTTTGATGAACGCTCGATAAAATACGTGAGCCTAATATTTAAGATTCATGTATTTTAATTACGTGTAAACTTTCCTCGCATTTCAACTACATCATTTGAACATAAAAACAACCAATAAACTTAATTTCATACATTAATGTCTTCAAAACAAGATTGAAACAAGTAAAAAAATAAAAAATGAGATTCATGTAATAGTTTTTATAAACCTTGTGTGTTAATTATGTGTTAGTAAAATAATGGCCTTTATTGTACGTGAACCAACGATCAAAACATTTGTACCGACTGAATCCTGATACTGGGGGTGGTGGTGGCGGCTAATGAATCTGCTGATGTGGTTCGGTTGAAGAAGTACGGAAGTTTGTGAATTAGTGTTTCCTCTGTGGCATGAATGAAATAAATAACCATCATTCTTTCTTTCTTTTTTGAAACAGCAGTAAGATGACGGCGATGTCATAAATCACAAGTACTCTCGTATATTTGTTCGGAATTGTTTCTCATTCTGTGACGTAATATGAAGAAGTTCTCCAGTGTCTTTTAAAAAGCTGGCGAGGAAAGGCTGTTGAGGTGAAGTGTGTCGGATAGGAACCTCCTTCAATCTCTTTCTGGGAGATTTTGTCTTCGGAGGTTGAGATCGGGTTAGAATTATATCGGTGGAAGGACTCTAGTTTAGTTTACGCTAGTTAAATGTCCAAACTGAATACTTATACGGAAAGGAATATTATGAAAAACATGTTGTTGTTTCTTTTATTAGATTTTGGTGAGGTTGTGTGTTTCGAAGCATTTAAAAATAAAAGAAATAAGCTGTCGAAATGTGGCCATCGCTGCCTTTGTTCCTTTGATTCCTTTGATGTTCCTTCAAGGGGTGGAGCTGGGGGCTCAGTTTTAAAGAGTTCCTTTGATGTTTATTTAGGGGGGCGGAGCTAGGTGCTCAGTTTCAGGAGTTCATTTGATTCCTTTGGTGTTTCTTTAGGAGGGTGGAGCCGGGAGCCCCATGGGCGGAACAGAGGCACTGAAGTGGAAGGTGCAGGAGACCAGCTGCTACAGAGTATCTGAGAGATACTCATAGAGTAAATTGAGGAATACTGTTGTGCCTCGGTGGATGTTTGTAGTTTTTCTGGTTGTTTTTTTTCTATAAAAAAAAAAGTTTTGTTGTTTATTATTTTTGCCTTAAAAATCACCTTAAATTAAAAGAAAAAAGATATTGACTGCGACATCCGAGCTGCTTGGAGTTCCAGATATTTGGCACACTCTTGTATTTTTTTCTTTCCCGTCTCCAGACGCGTCGCCTGACGAGCATCTGAAGAATCTTCCCGCCGCTCCTTGTGAAGATCTGAAAGCTTCATGAAACTCTTCATCACATGCAGAGAGGGATTTAATATTTAAGCGCCTCCAGAATACTTGATGAAAGACTTCTGACGATTGTTCCAGCGCCTGTCTGCAGCTCGTTTCATCCTCCGGATCCAGCTTCAGCTTTGACAGTGAGACATTTTCTTTCACCCTCGGTTGGGAACTCTTTTATTTTCTTTTTTTTTTGTTTATTATTAACATTTCAAAGCTTTCAGCGAAAATTTCATCGAATCCTGTTCAGAGTTTGATGGACGGTAATTTGATTGTCTGTTTTCTATTATGGTCCAAACGCCGTCGGTCTGGTTTTCATTGACGGCGTCGTCTCTGAAGTTGTTCCACGTCTGATTTGTTTTGTTTCGGCGTTTGGACGGAACCGGCGGCCCGCGTTGGATTTCAGGGTTCGTCCGTTTCTCTCGTTCGTTTGGCATATCGGATACGTTAGTGTCGGATTCGTGTTTTGTTCCGTGAAGAAAAGACGTAGTGTTATGAAGACGCCGCCACAGACCCTCCGTGTTAACGCGATAACTCAAAAAGTATTTCATGGATCATTTTCAAAGTTCTTTTCAACATAGACCTTTGTTTGAGGAAGAACTGGAGTGATTTTGGGAAAGGTAAGTTGTATATTTTCAACACTAGGTGGCGCTTTATGTCTGTTTTCTGGCCTTAATTTCTCCACCGTTGATTTGAATCTCCTAAATATCATATTTTACTCTAGAAATTCATATTTTACTCACTAGGGGGAGCTTCTTTATGACAAACGCTGTTTCCGGACATATCGCAAACTATTTCATTGATCGCTTTCAAATTTAATATCCCAACAGACTTTATGGTGAGGAAGAACTGAATTGATTTTGGGAAATGTCGGGGAGATTTTTACGAAAAACACCGTTTCTCTGAAGATGGCAACTAATCACTGGTCAGAGCTTGTAGAATTTGGTACGTATGAATTATAACGAGGAGATCCATCTTGTTTTTATCAAACTTTACTCAAACAGTTCGTTTTCTACTCACTAGGGGGAGAATTTCTTATGTAAAATATTGTTTTTCAGCTCATAACTTCTAAACTTTTGGTTCAATTTAAACCAGATTTGGTTCATTTGAATCGACTTGAGGATTTTATCTCTTATTTATCAAATATTGCTCCAATAGTTCATGTTTGTCTCACTAGGGGGAGCTTTTCTTATGATTATGTGATTCACACATAACGTCACATTTAAGTGGAGGAGTTCAATTGATTGTACAAGGCAGGGGATTGGGGACTTCTGGGATATAGCCTTGCTGTCGTAGGACTACTTCCTGTTACTGCATCCCGCCGCTTCTATCTAACGTTATGGTTCTTGATGCGTGGAGATAAATTGCGTTATTGTTCTTTTCTGTCGGCTCATTTGGCTAAAAACTCAAAACAACGGTAATAAAAAACTTCTTCCAAAAGACTTCTGGCCAAATGTAACTGTAAAAGCCACGTACTATTACATCAGCTTGTGTTTAGCCAAAGAGGAGGAGGAGTAGGAGGAGGAGGAGGAGGAGGAGAAGAGGAAGAAGATTTCTGGACGGTTTCCTGCAGGAATGTCCTTCTTTTTTTTTACCTGAACATTAAATTGCCTTTTCAGCGTCAGACACTTTACTGTAGACACGACATCAAGCAGAACTTTCATCTCACCGAGGACGGAAACAAGGAAGTAAGATGATTAAACTGAGAACTGGTAACGACCTCTGACCCCGCAGAGGATTCCTGTCACTCATGTAATTAAGCTGGTCCAATTATAGGGCGAATTGAAGAAGGCAGTTTGCTCCCGCTGTAGGAAACGTGGAAGCTCAGTTGCTAACAGCTTCGGAGAGTGGCGATAATTATCTGATAGAATGATTCCCTTCACACGATCTGAGACCTTCAAAGTGAAATCAAAGAGTGGGAATCTGCAGACGTGCGTCACTGCGAGGTTTTTACACGGACATAATGTCAACTCTTATGCAGCATCAGCGAACGCTCACACCGACGGCGCTAACTAATGCTAGCATACTCATCAGCAACGAACTACTTAAAACGGTCGAACCTTCGTCAAGCGGCCTCGGCTGTTTTAGATCGTTCGATATTTCTCCAGGATCAGTTGGACCTAACGGTTCTGAAAAAGGAATTAGACTGATCCTCACAGCTGGTTCCTACTCCGATCATTCCGCCTGGAACCAGATACTGGTTGTAATGTTATGGCTGATATAAGAGGATATGATTCTGCAGACGGTTTGAATGTTTTTGTGCTCAAGTCGTTCCTTAACACCGGATCCATGCGGCTCCAGTCTGTTATTGTTCATCTGCAGACCCACAGTCCTTACCAGAACCACCACCGCTACCAGAACCACCAGCCGCTACAGGATCCTGGTACTGGTGAGACACCAGTACTACTGGTTAAGGGTTGTTAACCTTTAATGTCATCACCACGAAAAATATCAATGAAAATATACATTTCTATACATATTTAGATTTTTGGGGCATATACTGATTTATTATCTTAGAAACTTTAGATGAAGCATTAATATGACAAAAAGTAAAGTCAAGCGTGTTTTTATAAAGTAAATGAAATCAGACGTGTAAAATTATTTCATTAAGAAGTAATTTCGTATTAAATAAAATGTGACAAAAATCTTATTTTACGAGACAAAAGTCGTGATTTTAGGAAAAAGTCACGTTTCAGTGAAAAAAAACGTATTTTAAGGAGAAAAGTCGCGATTTTAGGAGGAAGTTGTAATCTTTCGAGAAATTTTTTTTATTTTACGGACAAAAAGTCGTAATTTTAGGAGAAAGTCGTAATTTACGGGAAAAAAAATTGTATTTTACAAGAAAAAAGTCGGAATTTTAGGAGAAAGTCATAATTAATCGATTTATCCTGCATATATACATATATATATACATATATATATATATATATATTGGATGTGAGTACGTCCAGATACGCTTTACTTTCTTTGCTGGACGTAGGGTCGTCGTACTTATTTGTCATGTGACCCTCCACTCCTCGGCTTCATCACAGTTAATTCCCCGGACTATAAATACACGCGAACCTCTCAGCGTTTTCAGTCAGAAACTAGAGTTTACAATATGGCCTTTATTCCTGCAGCGATTGTTAACATGCTCGTAAACTTGCTGCCCGTTTGTCACTCATTGACGCTAATCAGCGTCATTCCTCCTGTAATCACATGACTTCTCTGACGGGCGTCACATAAAATCCCGCAGCAGTTCAATCAAAATCTCCTCAATTCTTTTTCAGAGTTCTGCAGAGCAGCAGCGACCCAATGGAATCCCCCCGAAACCAGCGTTCTGTTCAGACGTCACTCCAGCACCGTGCAGCAGGCCGTCGTCACCGAGTTGAATCGCCGTGTGGACTGCAGGGGGGGCCACCAGTCGGGTGGGGGTGGTGGTGTTTCCTCTGATGCAGTCAGGGTTCTATTCTGTTGTGGAGTTATGGTCGTTTTTTTCCCACAATGCTTTTCCTTTCCTTCTGTGCCCTAGTGTGTCTCCTCTCCTCGCTGAGGGTTGGGCTTCCTCTCGTGTTTCCTCGTGTCTCTGTCGTTCAGTGGATGTAAGTCTGGCTCCTCTTCCTCACTTCAGTGACTTTCTCCTCGCTGAATTTTGGATTTTCACTTGTTTGCTTGAGTTAGCCTGGACTCCTGTGTCTCATTTACGTGTATGTGTATATATGTATATATTTGTATATATGTATATATAAGTGTATATATGTATATATTTGTATATATGTATATATAAGTGTATATATATATATATATTTGTATATATGTATATATAAGTGTATATATATATATTTGTATATATGTATATATAAGTGTATATATGTATATATTTGTATATATGTATATATAAGTGTATATATGTATATATTTGTATATATGTATATATAAGTGTATATATATATATATTTGTATATATGTATATATAAGTGTATATATGTATATATTTGTATATATGTATCTATAAGAGTATATATATATATATTTGTATATATGTATATATAAGTGTATATATGTATATATTTGTATATATGTATCTATAAGAGTATATGTATATAGTATGTATATGTTTATATATGTATATGTGGGTATATATACTGTACGGATCAAACCTGTACAGTATATACGTATGTATGTATATGTATGTATATGTGTGTATGTGTATATATATATATATATATATATATATATATAATTAAATTATTCGTAGTGATGGTGGGTTCCCCAATCCTCCGTTATTTTCCACCATAATAAGTTTATTAAATAATATTTAACACAACAAGATTATACGCGTAATTTGTTTTTACTTTCCTCAAACAAAATTACAAATAAATTAAATCAGGAAAAATCGGATTTAGGAATTAATAATTCATAAATCCTTTATTTTGGTAAACTACGACTTTATTCGGGGAAATTACAAATTTATAGAAAATTCTAACTTCCTTCTTGTAAAAGTAAAACTCTCCTCATAAAATTCGGACTTTGTTGATATAAAATTAGGAATTTTCTTCTTCAAATTACAACTTTATTCACGTAAAAATGTTTTACTTTTTTATAGTAAAGCAAATTAAATCTTTTAAAAGTATGACGTCATTCTAATATAATTAAAACTTCTTTCTTGTGAAATTCCGACATTACTCTTGTAATAAAATAACTTTATTCTTGAAAAATAAAGATTACTTCTTATTCATTCGGTTTTTTATGAGAATGATTTTCAAATTAAAATCCTTCTCACACAATGAAAACTTTATTTTTGCAAAATCACGGAATTAACTTTTGAGTTTACATCTTTTTTATCCTGTTTTACAATTATTATTATAGATATTTCCAATTATTTAATGTTGAACTAATGAAAAAGAGCAACTGAGCCTTTAAAACCCGCGAGCGAGACTTTTATTTTGAAAATTGCATTAAATGAGGAACTTTGAGGAGAGATGAAGAGGAGAGAAAAGTGAAGAACGTCCCCGGTGAGGCTGAAGGGTTAAGTTTATCGGAGCTGCGTGACTCCGACCGAACATGAATTAGAGGAGGAGGAGGAGGAGGAGGAGGAGGGGAGAGAGGGAGGAGGAAGAGAGAGAGAGAGAGCGCACCAGATGTAAACAGGCTCTCTCCGGTAGAACGATCAGTACCGGGTGCTGCAGACGTAGCCGCCTCTTCTGGACCGGTCCGCCTGAAGTCTGTGCTGGAGATGATCTCTGGAGGCGCGTGTCCGTCTCCCAGCATTCAGGAGAACAGTCGGCGCTTCTCCTCCTTCCTGGTCCGCGTGAGAAGTTTTACCGGAGCGGGCTGAGGCTCGAGCTGTGGTTCTGATTGGCTGTGAGATACTGGAGGCTTCTGGACCGGATACCGAGGTTAGTGGCTCTTCTTCACGCTCCATCATCTGCTCTGGTCAGGAGGGTTTTTTTTCTGCTGTGTCCGCGTGACAAGCGTCTTCTTTGTGGACTTTAGTTGTTTGAATGCTATGGAGGACTATTAGTGTCATATTCTTGTCACAACAAAACAACAACAAATAATTTACATCGTCATAAAATTAGATCTTTGATCTCCTAATATATCGACTCGTCAAATTATGACTAGATTCTTGTAAAAGTTTGACTTTTTCTAGAACAATCTGAACTTTATTCTAATGAAATTGCATCTTTGTTCCTGGATTACTGCGACTTTATTCTTGTACGATTATAACTTCTTTTTTTTTCGCAAAATCCCGACTTTATTTTCGGAAAATTTTGACTTTATTTTCGGAAGATTATGGCTTTTTCTCGTAAAAAACAAACGATGACCTTATTTCGTGAAATTATGACTAAATCCTTGTAAAATTCCGATATTTTCTAGTAAAATTTCGACTTTATTCCCATTAAAAATTAAAAATTAAAAAAATGTATTCTTGAAAAGTTATAGCTTATTCTCGTAAAATGACAACTTTACTGAAATGACGTATTGCACGTGAATTTATTCCTTTTTTTTTTCTTTTCCCTGAAATCCCAGATATTTTCTGTTTTTCATCGGACACTCTGTACCGATATCGTCGGTTCCCCCCATATTTAGAATTCTCTGTGATTAACCGTCTTCCAGACGACGGCGTTGACGTCTTCAGGGGATTCATTCATGTTTATTTACTTTATGTTAATGAGATGCGGAGAACCACCTGCTCTTCGGGACCGAGGTCCACTCAGACCATCACTGCCTCACCAGAACCCTCAGAACACAATAACGACAAGACCAGAGCAACGTTATGATTTATAACAAATTATAATCAACCAAAGGAAGCTGAGAGCGGCAAAAGAGGTAGATAATTATTTTTGGCGTTTATCTCACAATAGCGGGATAATTACCTCGTTACCACGAGGTAACTCTTTGCTCACCATAACCAGTTAATTATCGCAACCCTTTTCTCGCGTTAATGAGTAAACAACAGGTTGTTTGCTGTTATTTTCTGATTGTTCATTAGAGGTCAGGAATGTCATTGTCGTATTAACGGATTGTTAAAAGAGAAAATCATCCGCTGTTTCTCATATTTGCTCTTATTTCAACTTCTGGGTCTCGCTTCTTCTAGCGGCATGGCAACGGCAACATGGCCGACTGTTTACCTCAATTATGAGATAATTAACACATTATCAGGAGAAAACGGTTTCTTGTTATGTCGCGATAACGAGATAATTAACACGTTCCTCCAAAACGGTTTCTTGTAATGTCGCGATAACGAGATCATTATCACAGGCGCCCCATAATCCATCTGATGCTATTCATTTAAATAAAATACCCACAATTCAATGGGACTAGCAGTCGTTCATTTCAGGTCCAAACATCTGAGTTTGGGATCTTACAACTTATTTATACTATAATTATATGGTATAGTATATATATATATATATATATATATATATATATATATATATATAAACCGTAAATAAATGATTGTTGATTATTTGGGGACAAGAATTTATTTTACTCCTACAGTATTTTAAGACAAATATAACACACTGTAAAAAGAAAATTGTGAGATTTAAAAAGAAAAAACATGTAGGTCATTTGAGGGAATTTCACCCCCAATTTTCTCTTTGATGATTAAACAGCAAATCTTTTAGAGATTCTTCAAATATCCTGCAACATTCCATCCTTCCAACTTAAACGTTACACTCAATATAACTAACCCTAAAAAAATAAATGTTTACAGTGTAGGTTTGCCGTCTGCCATCCCATGATCCTCTCCGGTTTACCGTCACATTTACATACCAGTAAATGAAACACGCCCATATAATGGATCGTTCATCCCAGAATGCACTGCAGATGAAAACATCTCAGCGTTTGATGCTAGCACAATAAACCCCTGTATTATTTTCCTGAATGAAACTTTGAAACTTTAAACATCGTCTCTCTTAAACTGATTGATCTCCGTTTCCATAATCAGGTTTCCCCGTCCCTGAGATCAAACGAGCGCCGCTGGCGGGGGCTTTGCTGTCAATCACTTTTAGTTGTTTTCCTTGTTGTCGTATAGTAACACTGAATATTCTACCAGACTTATGAACAGTTTGATTCTTTACGGCTTTGATGTCCTGACAATGAAAAAAGAACATTTTATTGTCATGTTGCATTTTTTTTATTTGATTCATTTAATATCTTATAAATTCTTAATTTCCCATAAAATATCCCCATAAAGTGGCAAAAAAAAAAAAAAGTCACTTTTATCCAGGAAATTTTTATTTTATTAGTTCAACTTTTTGGTAAAGTGTGTTTTTATGAAACTATTGGACCCCTTGTTAGACTTTTTTAGTCATGGTTAATGCCTCGTCTTCGGTGGCCCCCTTTGACCACTGGTGTGCCCCAGGGCCCGTTCCTCGGCCCCTTACCCTTTGGCAAACCCATGCTGCCTATAAAAAGGCGCAGTCACTTTTTTTTTAAAGAAGAAATAAAGACTCAAAATGTGATCAAAGAAAAAGTGAAGAAGGACATTTGAGGGTTAAACATTTCTGAGTGGATCATTCACTCGTGAAAAAATGTCATTTTAAAACATTCCAAGTCGAGTCGTGCTCAGAGCTGGAGATGAAGGACAAGAGTTGATGTCAACTCGCAGGGATGTAATTAAGCTCCTCCCACAGGATAAATGAAGGCGGGGAAAAGTAATCAGTCAGTCAGTCAGTCAGTCAGTAAGGGAGTTGAGAGTCGGACTCTTCAGCTAGTTTGTAACTACAGTTCTCTGAGTGAAGAGACTCTCTCTCCACTTATCTGCATGTTCCTCATGAGCTGGTTTTTTTTTTTCTAGAGGCGGGTTAATATTATCCGCTTTAACAGATTGACGTCCGGCGAGGACTGAGACCCAGATTGAACCCGGTTTTATTCCTTGATTTATCGGAATGACATTCTCAAACCGTACATCTGGAACATCCCAGAACCGTCTTAACGTCATCCGTCAAACACGTCACGCAAAACGTCTCCGGCTCATCCCGGGGGCGGAGCTGGGGGAATCCCGGAGCGGTTCCTCCAGTGAGTTCTGGTGCCACCCAAGATTAACAATGTTTGTCTTTCCAGCTGCTTTGGCGAGCCGCAATGTCACAGCAAATATTCTGAGAATTAAAACTGCCTGCTTAATCAGCGTGAAATATGCTAACCATAGCGTATATATCTTGCTGGTTGCTGGTTGCTTGCTGGTTGCCACGGTGACCGTAGCATCTTGCTGGTTGCCATGGCAGGCATAACGGGTTTCATTGGTTGCCACGGTGAATCACAGTACCCGAGCTCCATTGATGGCGACTTTTTAGTCCAAGAACTGTTTCAACTTCTGAATGGTTTTACTACATCGGCTCTTTTTCCTGCGTCTGCGGGTCCGATGATTTTTTTGTTGTTTTTTTTGTACAAAAGACAATTTTCGGACATAACTTAATAACCATTGACCCGATTTATTTTTTATTTTTTAATATAATTTAATTTGAGGAGTTCAATCAGGTGGACTGCTTGTACAATGCAGGAGAATGGGGTATTTATTTTTGGGAGGAGGGGCTTACTCCTGCATAGGACTAGTTATTACAGCAGGGTTTGAGTTTGGCGTCTATTCTCCGACCCCACCCCCATTTATCCGGGCCTTCAGACCGGCTCTGGAGGTCCACTTGGCTTGTGACCCCCGTCTGTTCTGTCTCCTCCTACTTCAACAACACGGAATGTCCCTTTAAAATGTTGCTCCACCGAACAACCCGGGGGGTTTTTGCTGCGTCGCATCTGATCACATGACCAGAACAATACGATAACTATGCCGAAGTTCTGCTTCAGTTTAAGGCTCCAGCAGCAGAGTGAGATAAAAACAATAATACATAAATAAATATATATATATATATATATATATATATAAAAGAAAAAGAACAGCGTCGTCACATCTCGACTCTTTGTTTACTTCATGTAAGTCCGTAAACAACAACAACAACAAGAGGGTCTGTGTTTGGCGTCGTCCTCTTGCGGCTGCAGAAGACACGGTTCTGTTTATGAGAACTGGGTCACATGTTTGAATCATCCGTTCTGCAGGGGTTGCATGCATCAGCGGCGAGGAATCGCATCACGTGGGAGACGACTTCTGCTCGGGAGACGCATCGCCGCGGAGGATGGCGTCCCAGCGAAACGGACGCAGCGACGCCGCGGCCTCGGACCCCCACCCCGCGCCCTCCACCAGCCTGAAGGTACGCAAACACAAACGCGGCGGCGGCGATGGAGCGCCGCCAGCGGCTGGGTTGGAGGCGTGTCAAAGACGATGAATCAGCATTGGTGGATACGGCCAGAGATCCGAGTCACGCAAGAATCGGGTCGGGTCGGGTTCAGGGGGGATTTTAAAACATTTTTACGATCTTTGGGTTTTAATGAAGGTTGAGTTTTTATCGGAAAAATGATTTTATTACTTATTGCTTCTCCTTTTATTTGATTAATGATTCATTTTTATCATTATTATTAATAATAATCTATTTTAATCTTAAGTCTTTTGATCTTTTTATGTCTGTTCAGCATTTTTGATGTTTTTAAATGAGCTCTAAGGGAATAAAACTGACGTTTACGTCGTAAGTGGATTTAACCACAAGGATCTACAGGTTTGACTGGAGCTCCGGAATTAATTAGGAGGTCATTGATGGTTGTTGTTTGTTTGTTTGTTTATTTGTATGGTTGTTTGTTTGTTTGTTTGTGTTTGTTTGTTTGTATGTTTGTTTGTTTGTATGTTTGTTTGTGCGCTCACGTCACATGATCTGAAACAGAAGATTGACGTTGCCGTGATCTCAGGACTTCTAGGAATCGTCGTTGTTGTAGTCGTTGTATTTCCCGCTGATGGCGGCGTTCGCTGGGAGGAGCCTCAGGAGATCCGCCCCTCGTTCCTCCTGACCCCGAGGATCATTTTCATAAATGGGGGCATTGTTTGTTTTCCTGCCGTCACTACAGGTCGGATGTTCTGGTTAGAGCATCACGGACCACCTGGACTAAGACCTTAACCACCCATAGGGTCTAATATTTCGTTCCTGTACTTGCCCCCCCCCCCCTGGCGCCTTCCTGTCCCGCCCCCTCCGCACTGGCTGACCTCTCCTCCCCAAACTCGCCCCCTCCTGAACCAGTTCCTCTCCTGAGCAGGATCTTGGATAAGTTCCCAAATCCTGCTCTTCCCCTCGCCTGCTGTTCCTGCTGGGAGAGTCTGGGTTCTGATCCGGTGGACCCGCTGCCCTCCCAGTGACGTACGGCCCTGGAGGCTGAGGAAACATTCTAAACATTCTTCACGATCCTGCTGCACTTATGAATTAAAGGTGTATAACGTCACACTCGCCCCTCCGTCTGTCACGTGTGACGCCTGCTCCAACGGGGATCTGAGGGTCTGCAGCCCCCCATCCACTCCTTTAATTCAATTATTATTAGTCAGTTTCTTCTTTTCTCTGTTTTAGTTTCTTTGTTTTTACAAGGCGCATTTTGAATTCTGCTGTTTTCATCTCAGTCACCTTTGATTCTGCTACGATGGAGGCTGTGGTCTAAAATAAGATGAGAGAAGAAGAGATGAAGTGAGATGAGAAAAGATGAGGTAAGGTAAGATTAGATAAGTTGAGCTCAAACTGAGATGAGATAATGTAAGATCGGATGACAGAAGATGAGATCGGATGAGATCAGCTGAGATAAGATGAGATCAGCTGAGATAAGATGAGATCAGATGAGATCAGATGAGGTAAGATGAGGTAAGATGAGATCAGATGAGATCAGATGAGATCAGATGAGATCAGATCAGATGAGATCAGCTGAGATAAGATGAGATCAGATGAGATCAGATGAGGTAAGATGAGATCAGATGAGATCAGATGAGGTAAGATGAGATCAGATGAGATCAGATGAGATCAGATGAGATCAGATGAGATGAGATCAGCTGAGATAAGATGAGATAAGATGAGATCAGATGAGGTAAGATGAGATCAGATGAGATCAGATGAGATCAGATGAGATCAGATCAGATGAGATCAGCTGAGATAAGATGAGATCAGATGAGATCAGATGAGGTAAGATGAGATCAGATGAGATCAGATGAGATCAGATGAGGTAAGATGAGATCAGATGAGATCAGATGAGATCAGATGAGATCAGATGAGATCAGATGAGATGAGATCAGCTGAGATAAGATGAGATAAGATGAGATCAGATGAGATCAGATGAGATCAGATGAGATGAGATCAGCTGAGATAAGATGAGATAAGATGAGATCAGATGAGATCAGATGAGGTAAGATGAGATCAGATGAGATCAGATGAGGTAAGATGGAACTATACAACCTGAGATGAGGTGAGTTGAGATAAAGTGAGATCATCAATCTCGTGTCCTTGTAGGGAAAATATCGTAATGTTTCAGTAATGGATGAAACAAACAGAAACGATGAACAAACAGAAAAGATGAAACAAACAGAAACGATGAACAAACAGAAACGATGAACAAACAGAAACGATGAACAAACAGAGACGATGAAACAAACAGAAACGATGAACAAACAGAAACGATGAAACAAACATAAACAATGAACAAACAGAAACGATGAACAAACAGAGACGATGAAACAAACAGAAACGATGAACAAACAGAAACGATGAACAAACAGAAACGATGAAACAAACAGAAACGATGAACAAACAGGAACGATGAACAAACAGAAACGATGAAACAAACATAAACAATGAACCAAACATAAACAATGAACAAACAGAAACGATGAAACAAACAGAAACGATGAAACAAACAGAAATGATGAAACAAACAGAGACGATGAAACAAACAGAAACGATGAAACAAACAGAAACGATGAACAAACAGAAACGATGAAACAAACAGAAACGATGAACAAACAGAAACCATGAAACAAACAGAAACGATGAAACAAACAGAAACGATGAAACAAACAGAAACGATGAAACAAACAGAAACGATGAACAAACAGAAACGATGAAACAAACAAACGATGAAACAAACAAACGATGAAACAAACAGAAACGATGAACAAACAGAAACGATGAAACAAACAGAAACGATGAACAAACAGAAACGATGAACAAACAGAAACGATGAAACAAACAGAAACGATGAAACAAACAGAAACGATGAAACAAACAGAAACGATGAACAAACAGAAACCATGAAACAAACAGAAACGATGAAACAAACAGAAACGATGAAACAAACAGAAACGATGAAACAAACAGAAACGATGAAACAAACAGAAACGATGAACAAACAGAAACCATGAAACAAACAGAAACGATGAAACAAACAAACGATGAAACAAACAGAAACGATGAACAAACAGAAACGTTGAAACAGACAGATACAGAGGTCTCCAGGTGATGGTACACCTGCAGCGACAGGTAGGCAGAGCGTCACCAGACTCGGTAGAATAAAGGTAAATGATGTCGGGGGTGAAGAACTCTGATGGAGGAGCGGTGATCAGACGACGCGAACGTTCAGACTGAAACCGATCTGGAGGAAATCAAAGCAGGACATGACGCGGTTCTCATATTTGGCATGAATAAACGGCCTCAGGCTTTTTTTTCTTCCTCAAACCTCAAACATTTTTTTGAAATAGTCCGTCTGGCTGAAGGCCTGTTTGGTGGCGGCGGCGAGAAACTGAGATCAGACACGGTCGTTGATCTCCGGCGCTCCAGCGCCGCATCGAAGACGGACCGTAGAGGTCAGAGATGTTTGTAGCTTCTCCTCGGGAGTCTTTGATTTCCTGACTGGGTTCTGGGCGGACGGGTCGCGGTTCAGCCCGGTTAGAATCCCACCCTGTGTTTGTTTTTATTCTCTACTCTTCATAACTGGATTAGAGGTTTGAGTTTTTTTATTTACTTCCCTTCCCTTTTTCCTCAAAACATCATCTCCCATTCCAGCCATCTTAGTGCGTAACGATCAGCCATAACATTATAACCACCCAGGTTCTATATACTACAGTTCTTCGTCAGCTCAGAAAAATCCAATACGCTTCCGTACGAGAATTCTGCTAGCTAGCGCAAAAAAAGAATAACCCTAATTTGTGTCTTTCTCACAAATGGACACACCATAACCAGATTATAAAAGGGTTTAAATCCTGAAAACAAACTAATATCTGATAGTTATAATCAGGAATGAAGTTGATTAAAATGATTAAATGATTAAAGGTGTAATAGAACTTTATGCTTATCAGGACCTCTAAGGTGTTAAAAGTTGTTTTATTATTGTTATATGAATATAAAAATATATAATACTGAGTGAAACGTTATAAATTGGATATTAAATAATCTATTAAATGTACAGAAAATACAAAAAAATTAAAAAAGAAAACTGAAAATGAAGGAATGTAAAAATAATCTCTAATATTTTGCGGCGGTTTGAGGAAGCAGACCTTCATCAGAGAAGATCCTGATGAAGCGACGCACGAGAGATGAAACCTCTTCACCCGCCTTCAAAAAGAACTACCTGAAGGTCAGACGGCGTCCTTCATGATGCAAAGGTTCTGTTGTGTTCTGTGTGTTTGTGTCAGGCCCGTCTGTAAACAATCCTTCCTGCTATTGTTGGCCCCATGAACATTTACGTCTCATGTGCCGCTCCTCGGACAAAGGTTCTATTCCTCTTCTATCTGAACCCTCAGAACTCACAGAACCGTTTCATCACATCACAAATTCGGTTCCTTTTTTTATTTTATTTTTTAACCCTCAACTTGACTTTCCTGGTGTCTAGTTATCTGCCCCTCTGCATAATAACGTATCTTTCTGCTGTTTTCTTGTGTACTTTCCTCTCCTCTCCCCTCCCAGATGTTTCTGGTGGCTCTGTCCTTCGCTTATTTTGCCAAGGCTCTGTCGGGGAGTTACATGAAGAGCACCATAACGCAGCTGGAGCGCCGCTTCGACATCCCCAGTTACCTGATAGGCGTGATTGACGGCAGCTTCGAGATCGGTGAGTTCGCCGCCCCTCCTCCCTCCCCCTCCCTCCTTCCTGGGAATGTCAGGCATTCCGGCCGTGGATAAAGGATTCGTCGGGTTCCGGAGAAGCGGCCGGAGGTGCGTGAGTCAGGGTGTCGGGCGTTGACAGACCCGGCTCACGTTTCTCTCACGCCGTTGAAACTTTCTATACACTTACTTTGGGCTCAGGTTTCCCGTTTCCCTCCCGGATCTCCTGCATCAACTCTTTTTGGACGCGTGAAATCTTCCCGGGGAGACTGAGCCTCTGGCCCGAAACCCAAATGTCGTGATAATAGAAGATAAACTTTCCCTTTTCATAAAAGGTCCGTTCTGCTCCGGTTCTGCGAGGCCAACAAGTTTTTTTTTCCCGAGCCTGACGGATGTGGGTCGTCCTTGAGACGGATAATGTTTCCAGAACGCCGTACGACGACTTTTAGCATGAATAAAATCTCTTTAGATCTCTTCTATATATATATATATATATATATATATATGTGTATATATATACATATATATATATACACATACACATATATATGTGTATATATGTTTATATATATGTATATATATATTATAGATCGTACAAACATGCTTTCAGGGCGAGAAGAGATCCAAAGAGATTTAATTCGTGCTAAAAGTCGTCGTACGGCGTTCTACCCCTGTTGCATTCTGGGAGGCAGTTTGGAACTGTGGTGAGACTGTAGTGAAAAATAATTCATGTTTTTCATCAGTGAAATCGTGAAGGAGCGAGAAACCTGCTGTTACTCTGATGGAGGTGTGGTGTGTCGGTCGGAGGAAAAGGTGTGATTGACACCTCCACTACTTTCTCTCTCTCTCTCTCTCTCTCTCTCTCTCTCTCTCTCTCCCTCTCTCCTTTCATCTCTCCATCTTCTCTTGTGTGGCCTTGGCAACAGGCTTTTTTCTCTATGGGAGCGTTGCTAGGGTAACGTTGTGGCGGAGCAGGGCGTCGTGAAGAGGAAGGATAAAGGAGAAGGAAAAGGCAAGAAACAAGAGAAAAGACTAGATGGGGGGGAGGTAGAGAAAAGACTAGATCGGGGGGGGGAGGTAGAGAAAAGACTAGATCGGGGGGGGGGAGGTAGAGAAAAGACTAGATCGGGGAGGTAGAGAAAAGAAATGGGAATAGATCGCACGAATAACGTGAGCCGCGACTCCAGCCGATTACGCTGCAACAGTTTTTTGGTTATTTGCACAAACGCGTGTTACTTTGTTCAAACATTCGTGATGACGTAGAAAACATTTAAAGAAAAATAAAGATCTGTTGTGTCGCTCTGGGAAAATGGAGACTTTTATACTTAATAACAGAATGTAAAAAAAAGCCATCCTCCGAGGTTCGTCTTGCACATTCATCGTCATAACAACACACTCACGACATCGGTGGAAGGATCGCTGCAGATAAAACATTGCTGCAGATAAATGACACAATATGATGAAACACGATGATCCTCCTCCTTCCCCGGACTAAGCTCAGCACCATGAATGATCGGTCCTTCTGTTCTGCTGCCCCTCCTCTGTGGAATGCCCTCCCTGACCATCTGAGGGCTCCACAGACGACTGACACATTTAAAAAAGGGACTTAAAACTTTCCTTTTTAGCAGAACCTATAACTTTAATTAACATTCCTGCTTTTTGGTCATGTCTTTATATTGTTATTATTTTTTTTTTTTATTGAAAAAAAATTAAAAATAAATAAAATTAAATGTTTGGTATTATTTTTCCTCAATGAAAACTAAATTGGCTTCACAGATTTTCGCTCATGACGTCACATTTTTACTTTTATTTTTTTTTTGTAATTCCACAAGAAACATCAAAGATGTCGTTGCTACGGTTTTACAACATGAACATTTGATGATATTTTTCCTTTTATTGTTTAATACGCGGTCGGAACAGGTTAAATATAATACATATGATGTTTCTGGATTAACAAACACAAAAACAATTTAGCTGAAAATCAGCACTTAATGATTCAAGACTGAAGAATAATTGCGTAAACAAAGGCGTCCACAGCTTTGAGACAGTTTGTGACCCTGTAGGGTTGTAAAAGGCAGCAGGAGGATGTTTGGCTGAGTAGAAGGTTTGTAGCTCATATAATAATAAATAATAATAATATCTTTATTATAGGCCTCAAACAAAAACAGCAGATGTGGATAGAAATATTCTGCTATAAATACGACCAAAACACGTACAGAGACCAAATACAGCAGAGAGACGAGACTCTCTGATGGACCTGATGAAGCTCAGTACCCTCCTCTCCCTCCTCGGCCCCATTTTTCTAACTTTCCTGTCTGCGCTAACGCTGTAGCATCTCTGATGGTTCTGGTTGCCTCCGCCCTACCAGGTAACCTGCTGGTGATTGCTTTCGTCAGCTACTTTGGGGCCAAACTCCATCGGCCGAAGACCATAGCAGTGGGTTGTGTGCTGATGTCCATCGGCACCTTCATCATCGCTCTACCTCACTTCATCATCGGACGGTGAGTAAAGAGAGCTTCAGTGTGACCCAAATGTTGGGTTGGACTTCACCGGTTATTTCAAGTAAAGCCTTTTTTAAAGATGGTACTCATATAAACAGGAAGTTAAGCAGGAAGAACGGAGGAAACGCCGTCATAAACAGTCGCCTGAATGAGAAACCCAAAATAAACTTAATACAGTTCCACAACTAGCAGGTGTGTTTGCATCACCTTGGTGTCTATGGACAGGTAAAAACCTAAAATAGTTTATTTTCAGTGTTGATCACGTTGAAGCTGTTACTATGTGTGAATAATATGTTACTGTTTGTGAATAATATGTTACTATGTGTGAATAATATGTTACTATGTGTGAATAATATGATACTGTGTGTGAATAATATGATACTGTGTGTGAATAATCTGTTACTGTGTGTGAATAATATGTTACTGTGTGTGAATAATATGTTACTGTGTGTGAATAATATGATACTGTGTGTGAATAATATGATACTATGTGTGAGTGTGTTGAATTTTCTGAGAAACTCTTCCCGATATTCGACACAGTTTACAAACACAACAACCTTGAATGTAACGAAAACCGAGGATCTAGCATTGTGCACTGTAAAAAAAAAAAAAAGAAGAAGAAGAAAAACCTGGGTAGAATATTTCCTGATTATGGGCCTGTTGGGTTTGGCTTTCCCAGAACTTCTCTGCAGAATGAATATCTACTTCCTGCCAGAGTCACGTGTAACATCCCATAATTAGATACTATTAGTTTTGATTGTATTTGTGTTTCGTCCAGATATGAATATGAAACATCCATCCGATGGGTGAACGCCACGTTGAACCCGTCTCCTTGTTCGGTGGGCTCACCAGCAGACGTGACCCAAGACGGAGAACCGCCGGAGGTCCCGGGCCGAGGTGAGCTTTCACACACACACACACACACACACACACACACACACACACACACACACACACACACACACACACACACACACACACACACACACTCCACTGGTGTCTGATTAACCTCATTCTTTCCCTCCAGGCTGTGAAGGTGAGTCCAATCTGTCCATGTGGATCTACGTCCTCCTGGGAAACGTCCTGCGGGGGATCGGGGAGACGCCGGTTCAGCCGCTGGGCATTTCTTACATAGATGATTTTGCTACGGAGGAGAACGCTGCGCTGTATGTCGGTAAGACAAATGTAGTAATACTACTACTACACACTACTGCAGTACTAAATGGAGTAAATGTAAATTTAGCGTAAAATAACGCTGCATCAGTTTTATACCGAATATCTTCTGTCACACGAGTCGCATGAAAAATACCCAGAATGTTTCTGCAAACCTCCGTTTATGGAGCAGCGCACGGCCCCCATTTCAGCATCCCATAATACCCGGCTTGATGAAGGCTCTTTAGTGTCGTACGGTAGCAGATTATGAGCTTTGCTGTAAAAGAACATGCTGAGTCAGCGAATGATTCCCAAAACGCCGACGACCGGTTCGACCCTTGAGCCTCGCGGGGGACATTTTTGTCTTTTCGCTGTAGATTCTTTTAGGGATCATTTTAGCTGTGATGATGTCATTGGTAGAAGTCTTGGACAGGTTGTGCGTTTTGAAGGGAAATTAGTAAAGGAGAAAAAACCTCACAGGAAGTTAAGAAGAAAAGTGTGGAAAAGCTTTAAAATTGACATTTTTGGACTAGCATCAGAGCAAAAAAACTATTATTTAGTCTTAATCCATGTTATTAGACTTTTATTTCTATTCTGGCCTCAACCTTTTTTTTTAATTATTTTTTTTTTTATAATGTCATTTTCCATTTTTCCATTATTTTGCACATAATTGAGGAAAAACCTGTTATTGTTCTTTATTCCTGAATCCACTTAATCGCTGTATAATAGATATTTTTAGTGTATAAAATATAAATAAGTATTAAATAAAATAAATATATTTATAATACATATATATATATATATATATATATATATATATATATATATATATATATATATATATATATATATATATATATATATATGTATTATAAATAATAAAGTAAATAAATAATAATTGAATAACTATCTGTGTGATGTGTTTGTGTGTATTTGTGTGTGTGTGTGTGTGTATACAGTGTGTCTATCCATCATATAGTATCCAGGTCTTAATTCTTCTGTGGTGACATTAGATGTTGTTTAAAGGCTTAAAATGCGGTAAATAAAAGAATATTTGATAGTTATGATCAGGACTGATGTTAGCTAGAAGCATTAAGTGAACAAAAAGTGAAAAATGATAATGATAAATAATATTTAATGTCAGTTTTACGTCACGAATAACACGAGTAATACCTGAAGCATCACCAGGAAAAAAACAACCAAAAATATGAATTCAATCTATGACAAAATACTTTTTATTACCGTCTCCAACCTCTTCTGTGTTTGATGAAGACTCCTCACCTGCTCCTGCGATGTTTGTCTCTCTGGGTTGAATCTCGTCTCAGGTTGTGTTCAGACCATTTCGGTGGTGGGACCCGTGTTCGGGTACCTTCTGGGTTCCCTTTGTGCCAAAATCTACGTGGATGTTGGATTCGTGAAAATGGGTGAGTGTAAACGAAAAACACAAGAAGTATTCAAAGGCTAGAAATCAAAGTTCGTACGCAGGACGTACGTACTTCATTACATTTAACAATATCTTGGTTTTCTTCTGACTAATTGAATAATTCAACTTGTTATAATGCGTTTATAACGCCGCCTTAACGGATTGGGTTACACAAGAAGCATCATTAGTCATGACCGGAACTTTTTCCTGCCATTACAGAAATGAAAATGCCTTTCATTCATAAACCAGGCAGGATAAACGTCCCGGCGGCGCATGTAGCGTCTCAGAGTCACAACAGGTGCGGGATTAGCATCGATTAGCTAATGCAAGGGGCGGCGAGGCGCCGACGGATGGACCGGCTCCTGTGACGGGTCACAATCAAGTAGAGTGCAGCAGATGGAGGGTCCGGGTTTTAAAAACAAAATAAACATGTGTAATGTAAAATAGAAGAAAGAAGAAGAAGAACAAGGCAAGAAAAGTGAGAGAGGGGAAAAAAAGAGAATAAATGAGGGAAAAAAATGCTTAAAAATTATTTTGTGACTGACAAAAGTGACTGGATCTCTATTAACACTCCCCCCGCCGCGTTAGGCTGTACGCCCTACCTCCCCATTTTTATAACTATTTTCATAACTAACATAAAGTATTCCTATTTTAAACACAATTATTAAATAGAGTGAACTGGAACATTGGACATTAAACGAAAGACAAAAATCAACAGAAATTCCTGGTTGAAACACAGCAGCTGTTGATGGCTTGTAGAGAAGTTAAGTTTGTGGTTTTAGAAAAATTAGGGGGGGAGTTTATCACCAAAGGCGTTGGTCCGATTTTGCACCAATCTGGTGCATGTGAATCGACTGGAGGAGTTCTATTTTGTAAATATCGTATTTTTACTTTTGAGTGCATATTTCACTCACTAGGGGGAGCTCTTACACTGTTACACTGTTCGCTGAATAAAATTATTACGTGGATCATTTTCAAATTGTATTCCCTAATAGAACTTAGTGCGAGGAAGAACTGCAATGATTTTGGGAAACATAGTTTTTTTAAATTTCTAACACTAGGGGGAGCTTTATCCCCAAAAGTTTTCCGGTCACAATTTCTCAACCGTTGGTCCGAATAAGTCCAATAAGTGGTGCATACGAATCGACTCGAGGAGAACTATCCTCTATAATATAGAGGATATGTATAATATAACATATAGAGTCTATATGTTATATTATACCCATATTTTAATCTAATAGTTCATAATTTACTCACTTTAGGGATTTTCTTTTTCTTTTCCTTAAAATGCTACGGAAATAACTTCGCATTTACTTTTCAGGAATTCAAATGCTTGTACAACGCAGGGGATTGGGGGACTTGGCCTGTCAGTGAGGACAGCGGGGGTGTAGTTTAAGTGACAGCTGTGGTCGGACAGCAACAATCTGATTGGCTGATTGAATTCTTGGCCTTGTGTCATGTTTTCCGACTTTGTCTTGAGCGTCACATGATCGTTGATCTAAGCCTCGTTATCTTTGACCCGCCCACAGAAACCATCACCATCACCCCGGCAGACGCCCGCTGGGTGGGAGCGTGGTGGCTCGGCTACCTCATAGCCGGGGTCATCACCCTGCTGTCCGCCATCCCGTTCTGGTTTCTGCCGCGTTCCCTGCCTCCGTCCGGACCCGGGGGTCCGGAGAAGTTCCCGCCAGAGCAGACGAGTTTCATCAAGGACTCTCCACTCCTGAAGCACAAATGTCCAGCCGACGACAAGACCAGCTTCGTAGAGATGGCCAAAGGTGAGCAAGTGATTCACGTTTATCCGGGCTTGGGGACCGGCACTAGATGACACTGGGCCGACTGGAACCGCTAAGGACCTCCCCTAAGGGTCCACACCGGATTCTCGCCACGCCCTCTTTTGTGTGATTCCAACATGGTGGCTTTTCTTTGATCCTGAGGGTCACATGACTTCACTCTCTCTCCCTGTACCCACTCATGGAGACGCTCAGAAGAACCTCATCCCAAACCTCGGCGTGGATTTCTCCTGTTAGACGGAACTATTCTTATATTTTCACACGCGTGTCTTTGAGTCGTCGTGTTTGTGCCTCTCCACAGATTTCATTCCAACCCTCAGAACTCTGCTGGGGCACCCGGTCTACCTGATCTACCTGTGTGTGACCATCATCCAGCTGAACTCGCTCATCGGCATGGTCACCTACAAACCCAAATACATCGAGCAGCACTTCAGGCAGTCCGCCTCCAAGGCCAACTTTCTAATGGGTGAGCTGTCAATCACAGAGATGGAGGGCTTTTCTGCTCGCTCGCACAATAAGGAGCAGGGGCGTAAAACTCAATCACAGAGGGGGCCAAAATGAAAAACTGAGCCCACATAAAGGGGCGGAGCAGGACTGAGATCGGCCACGTTTAATCTTATTTTATTTACTCATTTGAAAGTATTCTAAACAAACCAGGAGGATAGAAAATACTCAAATTATCGATCAGCAAAAATATATTTTTATGTCTCGCTCTCCATCAGCAATGTTTCACAGAATTATATCCAATTAAATGTTTTTATTCACAGGCATGCAGTAAAATCATGTGAAGAACTTTACGTCTGTGGTGTAGTTCCCCTGGACGTTGAGTCATACGTCGTTGGGTTCACTAGGTCTAAAGGTGTCACCATCTTACGTCCGGTGGTAGTGACCCTTTGATCTGTTTTTGCGGCTCAGGTGTGATCAACATCCCCGCTGTGGCGCTGGGCATCTTTTCCGGCGGGCTGCTGATGAAGAGGCTGAAGTTGAACATCATGGGAGCCGCCCGCTTCGCCTTTGGCACGTCTCTGATCGGCTACATCCTGTCGCTGTTCTTCTTCATAATGAGCTGCGAGAATGCCAAGGTGGCGGGGGTGACGCTGTCGTACAACAAGTGAGTCATACGTAGAACTAGAAACATCGCTAAGGAGAGCCCAAAGCCCCACCGGGTCACCAGCAGAACCCAGAAGAACCCAGCAGAACCCACGCTAGACGTGATTGTGATAAGAATCACGTTAGATGGCTTTAATAAGAAGATTTCAAGCAGAGTAACTCTCAACTAATCTGTGGCTGGTCATCTCCAGCGCCTTTCACTTCAGCGTCTCTGTTCAGCCCACTGAGCCCCCAGCTTTTAAAAAAAATGTCTTCCTGAAAATCAACAAAGATGTAACTATCCCAGTTGTCATTAAAAGATAATGTTTGGAAAACATTCAAAATGCTGGATCCCCACCGTAATACCCCCGACTTTTCCTTAATACCCCCGACTTTTTCAAAATACCCCCGACTTTTTGGGAATTCAAAAATAATTCACTCTGCATTCAGTAAATCGGACAAAAAACTATTTTACCATTATGTCTGTCTTTCAGAAAACTAGCATCGTGTAAACACATCGGTATTTCAGGGGGTTATCTCTTTTGGGGTCAGAGGTCACAATGCTGTGAAACCTTAGCTTAAGCCTTCATTAAAATCTGCATGTTAAAATGTTTTTATTCCACTATGATGAAAATAAAACCAGGTCCGGATCCGTTACCTGTCTTTTCTCGCCGTTCCAGCGTGGAGACGATTTCTTACGACGCGGCTTCCGTTTTCACGGAATGCAACTCGGACTGTTCTTGTTCCGTGAGCGACTGGGACCCGGTCTGCGGCGAGAACGGCGTCACGTATGTTTCTCCCTGCCTCGCCGGCTGCACCCGCTCCACCGGATCAGGACAAAACACTGTGAGTAGTGGGAGGAGTCAAACTCAAACACGGGGAAAATCTACACATATGTAGAAAGAACGAGTTCAAATATTTAGGCGTTCAGCTGCAGGCGCCGCTCCTCATGCCTGCATCACGAGGTGGGCGACCATCTGCCTTGACCTGTTGACCTTTGAGTGGAAGCGACTCGATAGCGAAAACGCAGAATGTAATATTGTGTATATATATATACATATACATATATATATATATATATAGAGGCTTTCACAGAGAATAAAGAGTTCACATTGATGATGTAAATATATTATGTGTAATGTTCGTACAGGAAACTAAACAGATGTTGTTTATGAGGTTTATCTGCAGTTATGTTTCTTTGAGCATAAACTGGTCACTGGTGTAACTGGTGTCTGTGTGTGTGTGTGTGTGTGTGTGTGTGTGTGTGTGTGTGTCTCTGTGTGTATGTGTGTGTGTGTGTGTGTGTGTCTCTGTGTGTGTGTGTGTGTGTCTCTGTGTGTGTGTGTGTCTCTGTGTGTGTGTGTGTGTGTGTGTGTGTGTGTGTGTGTGTGTGTGTCTCTGTGTGCGTGCATGTGTGTATGTGTGTGTGTGTGTGTGTGTGTGTGTGTGTGTGTGTGTGTGTCCCTCTGCAGATCTTCTCTAACTGTAGTTGTGTTGGTGCGGCCGGTAACTTCACAGCAGCTACGGGTCAGTGCGCTCACACCGACGACTGTGACAGGATGTTCCCGTACTTCCTGGCTCTCTCTGTCATCACTTCCTTCATCATCTCCCTCGGCGGAACTCCAGGATACATGATCCTCATCAGGTCCGACTCATCCCACGCACAGAATTAGTTCTGAGCCGACATGAAGTGCATCATGGGAACGATTTTATCATTTAACTTTCGATACTCCAGCAGAGAAGATTTCACGAGTTGTTCTCAGATGCTTTCTTTTTTTTTAAAACACACTCCTGTTGATAATTAGCATTAAGCCCAAAATTGGACTTTCGCCCCTGGACTAGACTGAAACTTAAAGTTATGGCTATTTAAGGGTTTTATTGCGATTTTATTGGAATCCTAACTTTGTCTTCCTGTTTTAAGCCGAGCCAAAATCTTTCTGTGGTTTCATGGTGTTGGTAATGACGGTTCCGGGAAGTAGTCAGCCCCCCAGGTGTTCCCAGGGACACAGAGTTCTGGCTCCGGAAAAATGCTTTGAAATGGAATCGTGGAATGCTTGAAAATTCATTATTGGCGATTTTTTTCCCCTCCTAATTCTCCTCTGGTGGGTTTCTATGTTGTGAGCGGCGCCACGCTCTTCAGTGTGTCTGTCAATAATGGACTAATGGACTCCGCCGAGGGAACCGTGAGCCACGCAGGCCTCTTGAGTTTCCCATAATGCATTATCCCTCGCTGCTATAATGGCACATGCACAGTAGAAAATCACTGGAGTCCTTGAAGGTCTTTTCTATGACATATAACGCTCACAAACCAGCAGCAAAATGGAAACCCTCATAACGCAGAGTTTCCGATCTCATAACGCGATCACTGACGATGATAGACCCCCCCCAGACAGCGTCCTTAGAAAGACGGCAGTGATCATCAGAGGCGGGGAGGAGATATTCTTTAATTCTCTACTCTAGATTTCTATACGCTGCATGAGCATTAATATATTTCTGACTTTTCTTCCTCAACTTTTACATTTTTGCCTTTTTTTTATTCATGTATTGATATTTTCCACATTTTTTTCCCCTTTCACTTTAAAAGGTTTGTTCACATGTTATGTGAAGGGCATAAATGTAATATAAGACGTGCTAATAAAGCATTAGCGTTGTTAAAGAAGGTTCAAACTTGTATTTAGTCCTTACAACGGCGCCCTCTGCTGGCTGTAAACGCAGAAACACCTCCGACTAGTTCTGCTCTCCACTTTATGCTTCATTCATCATATTATATTCAAATAGATCCTTTTTTCTCCACATAAAACACATTTTTTTCGGAACTAAACTTCACATTTAATTTAAGGAGTTCAATCAGCGGCTTGTACAACGCAGGGGATTGGGCCCTTTTCTGCGATACACGCCGACTTAACACGAAACTTGACATTTGTGTAACTTTCCACAATCGTTTTTCCTCCAGATGCATCAAACCTCAGCTGAAGTCTCTGGCGTTGGGTTTCCACGCTCTGGCAACGCGAACACTCGGTAAGAAACGACGTTTGTCGGGGCGACGATGACGATGATGACGATGACTTTTTCATTTTCCTGAATGTTTTTCAACCTTATTTGAATTCAGACTGTATAAGCAGAGTCCATCTGGTTTTTCAGTTCTGGGGGGATTTTGTCATGTCGTGATGAAGATGATGATGAAGATGATGATGTGATGTGTTTGATCCTGCAGCGGGAATCCCGGCACCCATCTACTTTGGAGCCATCATCGACACCACGTGTCTGAAATGGGGTCAGAAGAGGTGCGGGGGCATCGGGGCCTGTAGGATATACAACACCACCGCCTACAGGTGGGACTCACCTGTAGTTTTTATAAAATGTTCTTCACATTCAGAAAGACTCAGGTGTAACGTTTGAAAGATGTTTAAAAGAACAAAAACAACCCTGACTGCATTCCTTAGACCTGTAAGATATTATTTTTTATTATAAGTAGTATATTATATATATTTTTTATACCTAATTGCGATATATTTCAAGTTTTTATTTAACTAAAACCCTTAAATGTCCCGCTCAGCATGTTGAATATCTTTTTTCTTGCTATAAAAAGTTTAGCCAGTTTATATGCTAAAGAGTAAGGGGTCCAATACGGAGCCTTGGAGCGGGCCCAACTACCAGAATGGATTGCTATGGAGGAAGTCCTATTTGATGGGGGGCAGATTAAAGACTTTATAAAACAGAGTCCTGGAACTTAATTCAACCAACAACAAACAAAAATCTGACAAGGTTCAAATAGATTTTATATAAAAAAAGTTATAATTAAATTAAAAAATTCAATAAATAAAATAGTTTCATGTCTGATTTTTTTGTTTTTTTGTTTAAAAAAATGTTTGCCCAAACTATTTTTCATTTTAAGGTAAATATCGAGTGTTTTTTTCTTTTTTTGTTAAGTTCTGATGCCTCCAAAGAAATAAAATGTACAAAGAAATGTTTCCATAGTTTTTTCCACTGGGACACGGACTCCGGATCTTCTCCGGACTAATCCTGTCCTCCTCCTCCTCAGGATAGCCTACCTGGGTCTGACTCTCAGCCTGCGGACCGTCTCGTTCCTCATCTGCATCCCGGGCTTCATCCTGCTGGGCCGGCAGCTGGAGGAAGAGGAGAGGAAGGTGGTCCGCCGCGCTCTGGCCAACGGCAGGGCGGAGCTGGAGAACCTCAGGAAGGAGGAGTTTGGGATTTCTGGCTCCGACCAATCACAGCAAACCTCAGACATCAGCACAGAGAGAGAGACGCGGCTGTGACGACTCTGTCACACACACACACACACACACACATACACACACACACACACATATAAAAACACACACTTACACACATAAAAACACACACTTACACACATATAAAAACACACACTTACACAACACACACTACGTACAATCATACACATATAAAAGCACACATACACACAAACTCATAAAAACACACACATATAATCATACACACGTATACAAACACATACAAACACAAGTACATACACTCATACACACACACACACACACACACACACAATCATACAATCATACACATACAAACACACACACAAACACAGAAACACACACACACACACCGACACACACACACACACACACACACACACACACACAAACTTGCAGGGAATCCCACGTTGCATCCGATCATCTCATTCCTTTGAAGTATAGATTCTATATTTGTACAACAGACGACGGCTTTTATGAATTCTTACTGATTTATTCCTGGGAGTCAAACATTTCTCACTATTTTTCTGTTTAAACGCTGCCGATGAAAAAACAACAACAACAACAACAACTGTGTACTTCTGAAAACCAGCGCGAGCGTCGCTGGAAGTTTTGAGTTTTTCTTCCTGCTGACGGCGGACGGAGGGGGCGTGGCCCCAGCGACCAAAATCTAACAATGGAGAAGAAGAGACGTGGAGTGACGATTTCCAGATAAGCATGACTGAGAACACCGAACAGCCATATCATTACAACCACCCACAGCACACCTTCAGCGTTCTGGAGGCCATTCCTTGTGGCAAATCGGGTGGTTATAATGTTATGGCTGATCACAAAAAAACCTCCGAGGGCTCTGCCGTTTTGAAACGTGCCTCATTCCCTCGACTGTTACCTCTGAACCGTGTTTTAACTCTCTCACCGACTGCAGAGAGGAACCGGGAAAACAAACAAACTTCAATTCAAGCCTTTAATTCCATTTATAGAGAAATAAAAGAAAAAGTTTCATTTCTGAGAATTTTTTTTTGTCGTCCAAAGTCACGTTTGATTGTGTTGTGAACTTTGTTCAGTGAGTTCTCGTGGGTTCAGGGGAGGAGCTCCATGATGAGGCAGGAGCTATTTTATTTTTTTTATCATTTCACTTAATCATTGATCTAAAGTTGGTTTTACTGCTTAGAAAAACGATTAATATCCCACTGAAGGTTGTCGTGACGCTGATAACAGACTGCGTTGGCTCGACATCAGCACAGAAAGTGACGCAGGAAAGGGGGGGCCTCCGTCTCTAAACCATCCAGCCGAGCGGCCCTCAGCACCATCTTGGAAACCTTTCCCTTCACTCCTGCACCTTCTCCACCTCTACTCCTCTTCTCTCCAGCGCAACCCTCCACCTCTCCAGGTTCTCCTCCACCTGCTCCCTGCTCTCACTAAAGATCACAATCTCCTCCACCAACATCATAGTCCATGGAGACTCCTGCTGACCTCCTCTGTCAGCCTGTCCATCACCACAGCAAACAAGAAGGGGCTCAGAGCCCATCCTTGATGCAGTCCCAAACCCCCAAACACACGTTATTCTGACTTTATGCGACGGACCTTCACATCGATGTTATTGTGACATGAGAAAGTGACCCAGAAGTGGCCCCCGGACCGTCTGTTTGAGACCCCTGCCTTAGGCTTCTTCTCCATGTGTCTCTAAAATATCACAAGTTTTTTTCTCTGCCAGCTTCGTTTGTTGTTACGGGTCAGTCTGTTTTTGTTGTTTGTTTATTTTCTCTCATGCGTCCAATCCTGCAAAAACCCGGTAAGAGATCCGTGACGGTTTCTTCTCAGGTATGAAAACATCCGTTTTAGTCTCATCAGGTCCATCACAGAATCAGAACCGCTCAACCTCCAAGTTAAAGAACTGGAATAGTTCGCGGGTCGTACGGAGAACATGTGGTAAGACGCGGCGGCGGCGGCGTCTACCCGTGGCGTCTACCTGCGGCGTCCTCCCAGAGGAAGTCTTTGAAGAACCTGCTGTAAGGCGTTTACCTCACATCAAACAAAATAAAGAAACCAGAATGTAAATAATTTTTCTTGGATTATTTTTGTAAAATTTCAAAGGATATCTTAATAACTGAAATAAAACTTTTAATATCCAACCAAATCACGTGTCGCTGGGATTTAAAGAAAAACAAACACGTTTGTTTAGAACTGGGGACAGACTGGATCACTGGTTCTGTGAGCGGACCTAGAATAACTACAATCATTAAACTCTTCTACCTTTAATATCTTTTCTCTTGGCGATCTCAGGGGTAGATGGTTGGAGATCTCTAGGTGTGTGGGTGGAGGTCTCCGGTAGATGGTTGGAGGTCATTGGGTGGAGGTCTCAGGGTTAGATGGTTGGAGCACTCTAGGTGGATGGTTGGAGATCTCGTGGGTAGGAGGGTGGAGCACTCTAGGTGGGAGGGTGGAGATTTCCTGGCTAGATGGGTGGAGAATGTCATGTATGCAGGTGGAGAAAGCCCAGAGTGGGTGGAGTTTTTGGTCGATTGGTTCTGGACGTCTTGTGTAAGACTTGGTTTTGAATGGACCTCCTGTGGAAGTCGGGTCGGTGGATCTGAGTCGGCCCAGGTTCTGGAGGATCATGTGGGTCGGTCCAGTTTAACTCTGGGTCAGTAGATCCTCCAGATACAGAAGAGAAAAGTTCTGATGGTTCAATATTAACTTTAAATGTTAAATATTCCTCGTCTTTTTAAAAGCTGTGTTTTTGAGGTTTACGGGCGATCGAGAGTCACAGACGGTTTCTGGACTGAGGGAGGAAGACGAAGAACCTTCAGAGAGGTGGACCAGAACCAAGAACCTTCTTACTGAGAATTTTCCTTGACTCATAAAACAAGTTTTAAAAAAAGAGGCGGAGCGAAAAGAAACGAGTCTTTATTGAACAAAATTGACTTTAGCTGCATAAAAAAAGGCACTTTTCAAACACAAACATGAAACAGAACCTCTCCTCTTCCTCGATGACGAGGCTCAGAGACTGCACCTCATTGTTAACCTCATGTAAAAAGCGGTGGAGTTTTAAAGTTCTGATCCGCGTCGGCGGAGATAAAAGATGGAACCCAAAGAGAAACGAAGTGAAGGAAGGAAAGATTGTCTTAAAAAACACACAATATGTGCGTTAAGATGGATCACGTGACTTTTATCGGTGCGTCTGCGCGTGCGGAGGGCGTCTGCGGAGGGCGTCTGCGGCGACTGCTGTCAAGCTCAAAGTGGGCGTGGCCTGTGTCCCCAGAAGAAGTAGCGATCCCTTCACACCAAAATACATTCAGGTCCGTTTATTAACGGAATTCTTGGGCTTATGACAAAAACAAAAAAAAAACCTCGTGCTCCAAACGCTCTGACATCCTCTGTACAAAAGCTCTAAAACCGGGTCTGGTGTCGCTGCCGGTACCTCGGAGGAGCCGGTCACGGGTCGGGTCTGAGACGTGCGCGGTGACCCAAAGTGAAGTTGAAGACGGTGAAGCGGTGCTGCAGCGGCGCTCTGGAGTTTGACCACGGGTCGGCCTTTGCAGACGTCGGGCCCGCTAGTCGTCCTTCTTGTTTGCGTTATCCTGAAGGTTCTGAAGAGATCCAAAGAAATGAAACACAGAATTAAAGACCTCGTAAGCGAGGTCGGGTTTGAATCAAGTTAAATTCATCAAGTATGACCTCCTCAGCGGCGGTAAGGCGAGGCGTCCAACCTCCAAACGAGTGAGTGAGGGACCAGAACCAGCAGTCAAAGACCCAAACCTTCACTTTTCATGCGATTCTGCTAACCCTCACCTGGAGCTCCTGGTGATCCTTCAACAGTCTGTCGTACTCCCTGGCGTGGCATTCCACCTGCTTCTTCATCGCAGCAGAGTCGGCCCGCGAGTCCTTCAGGGCTGGAGAGGAGAGAGGCGGAGTTAAGTTACGTCTTCTGTCCTGTGATCGGACTTTAAAGAGGAAACGGACACACACAGAACCGGAACACCAACCATCGGTAGATGTCTCCAGTTCTTCCCTCAGTTTCTCCACCTCCTTCCTCAGCAGCTCCATTCCCTCTGCTGTCGCCTGGTCGCCTTTCCCTTCCATCAGCGTCTGGAAGAAAAGTCCACCGAGAGACGTGAGCCTCAGGTCAAAGGGCAGCGCCTCAAACAGAGTCGGTATAAATGGCGACCCCTGCAGGAGATGGACTGTAAAAGATTCCCACGCCTACGTCTTTAGCGTTTTCAGCTATGAGTCATCAGTGACTCATAGCTGATGACTCATATCTGAGTCATCAGAGGACTGTGGGAGGCTCCGCCCACTCACATTAGACACGCCCACTCTGACATTTTTTAAATCTCATCTGAACTCCTTTCTGTTCAGACGGAAACTTCTGGCCCATGAATTGAATGAATCTGAATTTTCTGCCTTTTTATCGGATCTTTTACTTTATTCTAAGCGTTTCTGACGCCGAATACGAATTTATTTAAATATTTTCTTTATTTTTCAATTCTTTGTTGCTGTTTTTTAGTCCCACACTGTAAAAAACTCTGAGTTGCTTGTTATGAATGAGAAGCTGCTATAAAGATAAAACGTATTATTGTCATTATATAGTGGAATAACAGGGTCACAAAACTGATTAAATATTTACTTATAAGGGTAATCCTGATTAAGAGTCTATAAGCGGATTCCTCGATGTTTGTCTGGAGTAGATTTAGTTTCTGGGCTCACGTGTTTCAACATCTTATTCTCCTCCATGTATTTGTCGGCGTTCTCGTTGGCGCCGTCCGCCTGAGCCTGGACGGCGGCCGTGGCGGCAGACATCGATGCCAGCTGGTTGATCAAGGTGACCACTCGCTTCATAACCCTGAGCGGGAAAAAGAAGGACAAAGGTAGAGGAAAAATGACCTCTGACCTCCAACTGGTTCTCATTATCATTTATGACTCCGCCCACATAGGAAAGGATATCAGGGGGAGAACTTATGCCAAATCAATACGACCACTGAAAAAAGCCGAAAAAAGAAGAACAACAACAACAAGAACTGGAAGAAGAACAAGAAGAACAAGAAGAAGAACAAGAGGAAGAAGAAGAAGATCAAGAAGGAGAACAACAAACAACAAGAAGAAGAACAAGAAGAAGAAGAGTCAGAAGAAGAGGAAGACGACTCACAGCCAGAGGAAGACGGCGAAGCCGGAGATGTAGAGGTTCCTCTGGGCTCTGAAGAGCTTCATGTGAATGTGATCATGCATGTTTGGGAGCAGCTTCGCATCCGTGCCGACGTCCTTGCTGGAATATTTCCTCACCTCACGGACGGCGTCTGAAGAAAAGACACCAGAATAGTGAAAACTCAACCTCGTCTGTCACGGTGGGATTCTTTTGAGGCGTCACTCACCCAGGAAGAGAACGATGAGAATTATGATCATGGTGAGGAACACTTTGTTCCAGAAGCGAGACACGCTGCTCCAGATCCTCAGGTGGAGAACGCTCTGCCATCTGCAGGAGAAGACACGGACGCGTGATCGCACGCCATCACTGCGACGGAACGCAGACAACGCCAGATCATGTGACTCACCTCCTGGGTGAGATGAAGGGCAAACAGAGGATGACCAGTAGACCCATCTCCACGTAGAGGAAGAGCGCCACGGCGGTCCACTGCAGCGACATCTCTGGGGAAATTCTCTCAGGGTAACCCGACAAAGATGGAGGAGAAAGCTTCGCTCACAGAAAGAACAGAAACAGGTCGGTGTGGTTTAGACGCTCGGCTGGCGGGCGTTTCTTTTTTGTGCACACGGAGAACAACACATCCAGTGTGGCGAGGAATGACGACTTAAGCTCACATACGTCAAACGTCGAGTCAAAAAGGCTCAGGATAGGTCGGTAAACCGACAACTGTACCAGATTTATATAACCTTACAGTTTTAAAAGTTAAAATTAAATTTTTCTGATCAAATTCTGATAATTATTCAAATTCATTCATAGATGTAAGCTAAAGTTAACCCGACTTAACCCTATTTTCAGCATTTTAACAATTTAAAATCTGGGTTTTCCTTTTGTGTTCTAATATGCAACATAAAAAGCTCGTCACAGGATATAAGGAGAAAAGATATCATTTTTCCTATTATGTTGTCAAACAATGGAACATGGAAGCATGAGATAGAAACAATTAAAAACGAATTATTTTGAAGCTAAAATGACAGAATGAACAAACATGGAATTCATGATTAATTTTAATCTCTGATACCAGGAGAACCAAAATAATCCAGTTGTAAGGAGTTGCAGTTTTGTTCTTTAACATGCCCTGAGGATACGTATTATGTTTAGTGAATTATTGACTAATATTTAAAAGTGATAAGAGAGGAATATCGCTGATGAACCAACACTAAATTGAGCTAACTAGAGCTAACGCTAACATGCCTTAACTGCAGCTAACGATGACTTAGGCGTCTTTGAAAAGAGAACATACCCACGTTAATGTCAATTTTTTTTACATAGATTTACAACTTACCAGCAAAATGCCAAAGAATGGTGACAAAAACAGAGAGAATTAGATTCAACTCCTGAAATAAACTACTGTAAAGTTGGGTCAGCCCGCGCCCACTTCCTGTTCAAGTTGGCAGCAAGTGCATTGTTGTGACGTCACTTCCGTTTGTTTTCCAAATAAAACTATTTACGCTGTTATTCCAGCTTAAATTTACTTTAACGAAGTTTTTATTCAAATAAAACATCACTTGATAGGTTTTATCTTTTCGACGTCAGGGTTACACTAACAGTAAAAGTGATCTTTAACTCAGGGGGAAAAAAAGTAACTTTATGCTGAAAGTACTACTGAAATACATCCGGTTTTGTCAAAAGATTACTTTAATGACGAACACGTATGGAATGTTTTTATTTCTCCCTTAATTCGGGAGTTAATGTTAATTTAATTAACATTAATTTAATTGCTGCTTTCTGGTCAGGTTTTTATACAGTTATTATTTTATTGATGCTTTTATCTGCTTTTACTTTGTAGCACTTTGAGATTTGATCCAAATGTAAAGTGCATTATAAATGAAATGTATTATTATTATTATTATTAACTCGGGAGTTATCAATATTTCTGCAGAAACAAAGACGAAAAAAATTAAAACAATTCTTCATGGAGAACATTTTTGGGCTGCATTTCTTTCCAAAAAGCTGTGTGCTTATGAAACTAATATTTCTATCAGTATAAAATTAATGTTAATAAGGCAACCAATGGATATTTCCCATAAACAGTTATTGTATGCTTAATATTTATCAGTTTTGAGAATGAAGGTCCCTTACCGACAAACCTAAAAGAAGTTCAAGTGACTTTTGATGGTGCGTCGATATCAAAATGTAGTAAAAATTATTCTTATCACTGTTCTCTTCTGGCCCATATTTATGAATGTATTTATTGTATATGATTTGACAGTAAATATGCAAATTTTACATGAAAATGTACAGTTTGATTGACTGCTGAAGCTAAAATTGGATAAAACTGCAAAATAAAATCTCATATGAATGGCAATTCTCAAAAGTTATGTCACAAGAAATCAATACTTCAACCACTAAACAGGAAGTTGCTTTTTTTACATCTATGGAAATTGCTTGTATACTACTATTACTTACATTACTGCTACTACTAGATGCCTTGAGGATTTACACAGTCAAACGGAGACATTTTCTAGTTATGGGCTTACTATTCAGAGAAGCGGCTAATTAAATGAACTCATTAATATTTGCAAGACAAGCATTCATAAGTTATAAATTAACGTTTAAATATCTCCTTGATTCCTGCTTGTTAAAGTTGACTGGAGAAAATATACAAAAGCAATAAAGACAGACAAGAATAACAGCTTTACTGCTTTAATTGGCATCCAAATAAAAGGTAGAAAATATATATATATATATTTATAAAATCAGATGGAATGGCGTTCATGTTGCCAGGTCCTGGACCGACCCGTATGTGTTCTGGAGGTAATCTATCACAGCCGAGGTGCTGCTCAGGGAGTTGAAGAGTTTCCGCTCGGGCTGGGAGGAGACCCTCTCCAGCATGTAGTTGAGATGGTGGTGGAAGCAGGTGAACGGCGTGCCCTGCTCCACCGAGATGTCCACCCAGTCCCAGACGCACGCCAGAGGAGTATCCTCATAGCCGCCGAACATGGCGGGGTTCGCCAGCAGCCCCCGAGCCGCCATCACACCTGATCCACACAAACATTCACACATTTGAAAGAAATGGCGTCACTTATGCATCAGTAAGGAGTCGATGGGGAGGATAACGTGTTCATGAAGAACCCACCATCGACGCCTGTGAGCTGGTGAGTGGACTCAACATCGCGGAGGTTCTTGATGTCTCCGTTGGCGATGACCGGGACGGAAACGCTGTCTTTGATTGTCCTGATGGCGTCATAATGGACCGGCTGGTGGCGTTCTTCCGACGTGCGGCCGTGAACTGTAATCCACGACGCGCCGGCTGATTCGGCTTTCTGGCACAGATCGACCGTCCGCCTGAGGTCCTTGTGAATTCTGAGGTTGGAGTATAATGTATAATATCATCATTATTATTATTATTATATCTGCTTTTACTCCTTATTTTAACACAGGAAGTCACAGATTCATCTCAAAAATCATATTACATGTCCAATTTTATTTTACCAGGTAATTCAGAAGACTGATTTATTTTTTCTTTCTCCATGAAGTGTGATAATAGTTTACTGTCAGATTATCTTTAAACCATAATCACAACAAAAAACAACACTGACCACGAAATTGTTTTTCCTAATAGTGACCAAAAATGCTGAATGTTACATTATATATTATTCTAATTATATATTATATATTTGCAGTTATAAATCGACCCGTTGGCGCCCTCTGGTGGATAAAATATAATAATAAAAGTGTTAGGCATAATCGGAATTAAAAAAACTTTATTGATCCCCATGAGGAAATTAGTTCATTAACGATTCCCTTTGCAAACAAATATATATATATATATATATATATATATATATATCTATAAATACGTATATGAATATAAATACAAATAATAAATGAATATGAGGAATAAGAGTAGAAGACATAAAACAATGTAAGAAAAAGAATCAGTGCAAACAAGTTTTTTTGCAAAAATGTTTGTTTTTTTTACCTTATTTTTATGGATGTGGTGTAGTTCGGGTTGTCCACCTGGTTCCTGACTTGTCGGACCATGTCCTTCACGAGTTCAGGTTTGTTGATGAGGCAGGCGCCATAACCGGCCGACATGGCCCACCTGGACGCAAAACACAGCTGATGACGTGTTTGTTTTCAAATCAATAAAACTTCAGACAGTAACAGACGTGTTGTTGTTGTTGTTGTTTTTTTTAGATATGTGTCCTTCTATCCTTCAGAATCATCACTTATCAGTATTCAGAGGTGAAAAACGTCTATATGGAATATAAACGTAGTTATAAACAGCGACTTCTGGCTTAAATGTATTCAGTCAGGAGTTGCACCTTTGGGGGCAGCCGCAGTTGAGGTCGACTCCATCCGAGAAAGGCGCCACCACACAGGCTGCATCGGCCAGAGTCTGAGCATCATGGGCGGCGAACTGTACGATCAGAGGTCGGTCCTCTGAGAAGGAACACAAAGGTGACAACAACGTGAAAATTAGAGAACATGGGAATAAGAGAAGTCGGGTTATGTTTTGATCTTCAAAATAGAGTTCCAGTTGCGTCTGATTTAACCTTCGAGGATCGCCGTGACCCGGATGAATGAGGTGATTGAGATGGAGCTACTCACGTTCGTTGGTGGTGAATTCACTGTCTCTGGCTTTGACGGATCGCAGGAAGTCAGCGGCGACGATCATCGGAGTGAAGCAGACGTCACAGTCGTATTTCCTCACCAGGGTCCTGAAGGCCAGCCTGTGACGGACAGGGGGCACCATACACACAGGTGGTACTAATGTCTTACCTTTAACTGATCCCCTTGTGATACACTTTTGATTATTCATTCGAGTTCCCATTAACTTTGCCATTAAAGGAATAAAAGTCTTCCTGGGGTTCACAATTATAAACATCCATATATTCAAAAAACACAGATTACAGTTCCAACATATCAAGACGTTAAACACACAGTAATCATTGCAGTCAATAATGATGTAAAATATGACGCATAAAAGTCTAATCTCTATATATATATTTCTTTTAAAAAGCACAGTCACAACCCTTTATATAAAAAACTACAATTCCCATCGTGTACTACAAATGTAATTTTCTCAGGATGTTCACGTGAGGTTCAGCGGTGGGGAATAAAAAAGGAAATGCATTCCACTTACTTTGAATATCGCACCATTGGAGCGCATATTTTCACCACTTTTCCCTTCTCGAACATGTCCATGACGCCGGTGGTTCCGTTTAAAGACTTCATTCTCTAAACCAGCTGCGTTAGCCTGCTAGCATAACAAGCTAACAGGAGGACAATTTCGCATGAAGATAGTTCGTGTCCCCTGAAATCTTTAACATTAACTCAAAAATACAAACGACTGAGTTAAAACCGTAAAAATTCACCTTTAAAAATGTGAACACATAGATATTGTGAGGCTTAGTAGGGAAGAAACATTATAACGAAAACGCATCAGTCCAACATGCGGACATAGTTGTGGGCGTTGCTTTGGATCTCTGAACCACGTGACACAACACCGTGTCATAATTTCATTTTTTGAGAATAATTACATTATTTTATACACTTACATTAGTTTAGGCTGTAAAAATAATCGATATTTCACCATTTATTTATATTTAAAAAATTAAAAATGTACCCAATTTCATTCGACGCCACCCGCGTAAGATGACGTCACGTCCAATCATAAATTGATGCCTTCATGATCTGAAGGAAAAAGTGGTTGTCGAACTATTATAGCGCTCAAGCATAAAACACCGTTAAATTTAATGGAAATAAAGATAAACGGGCCATTAGACAAGAGTACGATTCAAATCATTCTAAATAATAATATAAAAACAAAATAATATTAATAGAAAACATTATAAACATAAAATATATTTACTTTTATATTAAGAGCATCAAATGTTATCCATTCTAATTAACTCCACATGTTTCCAAAATATTAAGATTAGGAATGCAAAGAGAACACAGTTATGTATATATTATGATAATTATAAACTGACTTTGTGGGGAATTTAGCTTCAATAATTCCATTTCAGCTGCTGGTCTAAATATTACTCTTCCCTAAATATGTCTCTCTCTTTAGTGGGAAACTCTCATTTAAGTTTTGCCTTGTAAGAGAAAGAATTTATTTGAATTATTGTACACATAAAATCATCAAATTATCAATTATATTTTGTGTATTTATTACTCTTGGAGCTGAGTCACAAATTTCCTGTTTAAATGACATAAACGCACCTTGAACTAAAAATTAATTTCAAGATATTATATTAGACAGTCAAAGCTGTATATATATCTGCAGTATTTATATAAAATTTCACAACTATCCTTACTGTAAATCAGCTTATATTTACGACACTTTTAACTGATTACATTAACTTACATTCTTAACTTACTGATAATCTTTCATTCACAAATGGAATAAGTTCTAATGCTGCTGCATTTCCCTCCACATCCTTAAAACAACATCCTGAATGAGATCTTTCAAAAGTCTCCACTGTTTGGACCACATGAATTTAAAAACTGAAAGCTGGATGCAAATAAAAGTGACCGGTAGTGATGTAGTTCTACTTCCTGCCCACTGGAGGGCGCTGCAGGATCACAATTCTACACGAGAAGAATTCTGCCTCAATCATGTTTTTTTTTCTCCCCACCTGAACAAATCAGCAGCTCATCCAGTCACCGAGATGTTTTTTGTCTGTTTTTCTGGGGTCACCTGCTCTGAGTCATTCAATTTGTGAATTATCAAAAACATTTTATAAACAATGTCAAGGTTTTGTTGGTTTTCTTGTCTTTTAAGCAGATATATCTGCTTCTGCTCAGAGGGAGAGGAGAAGTTATTTCTCAAAGTCACCCAATTTCAGACTCGACGTTCCAATCCTGCAGTTAATCTTGTTTTTGATGGTTTTATCACCTTTTTTGTGGTCTCCTCTTCAAAAAGGTCAGGAATCATCGTCGTCATCATCACACGTCTGTTTGCACTAAAACTGTAACATTATAATATAAGTGTCATTATGTATATAGATATTTTTTTAAAGAGAATCTGGGGATCAATAAATGATTTCTGATAAAAACAAATGAAATAAAAAATAAAAGAATCCTCACACAACTGTAAAACTAATGAAACCTTTATTTCAAACTGGCATTGAAAAAGTGACCAAAACATCGAAAAAGAAGCATCAACACATACGTCAGTAAGAGCGGCACAAATAAATCCCCCCCCCGGTGTTGCGGCGGCGGGGATAATCCACGTTAATCCACTGATAAAATCCTAAATTACAGAATAAATACAATTTCAATCCAAGTGGCGCCCAGAAGAAAGTGAAAGCAGTGGAACGCAGTTTGTTATTTCTCACTCAGTAAACCCCCATCCGTCTACACCCCCCACCTGATCCCGTTTCACCACAACCTCAGTGTCGAAACGGAGGAAAAACCTTTTTTGTTTTAATGTTCCCACGTGACCAAATCCAGCACCACGTTTCCTCGCGCCTCAAACGCCTCTCTCCTCCAGGATTAAAATAATTTACATCGTTAAACCTCAACACCATTGTTCAAAAGCCGTGACTCCGCATCCTCCACCCTCGGAGAAAGTCTCCTCCTTCTCCTTCTCCTTCTCCTTCTCCTCCTCCTCCTCATCCTCATCATCACCTCCGTCTGGATTCTACAGCCGATGGACATATTTAAAATAAAATAAAATACTAGCATCCGCACTGGAAACCAACGAGTCGTAAAGTGAGTCAGCATCGACAGGGACATAAAAACCACAACGGGCCGAAGGGATACGTCACTCGTTTCACGCGTTGTGACATCAAAGCGGAGATGTTCCTGCTGAACAGCGTGGTTAAAAGGACAAAAAAAAAAAAAGACCAGACAGCAGGTCGGAGGCAGCGACCTCTCCGAAACGTCCAACCGGCCTCACTGAGGCGGCACTCCCCGGCACACGGCCTCCAGCTCAACGCTGGACCGGAAGCGCTTGCATGTCCGGTGGCTGTCGTAGCTCAGCTCCGTGGCGAAGGCCACGCTGGTCCTCTTGGGGTAGACGATGGTGGTGCTCCGGAAGAGATGCGGCCGAAGCCGAGGCTGGAGGTCCAGCTGGGTCTTGTAGTGCCGCCAGGTGCTGTCGGACAGCGCCACGATGGTCTGCCCGCAGTGGTCCAGACCCTGTCCTCTCGGCTGCAGGGACACGGTCTGGATGAAGTGGCGGTCTGAGTCGTAGAGCACGGATGAGGTGTATCTAAGGAGGAGGGAAAGAAACGGGTCCATTAGAATATAAGATCCAAGAATCGTCCACTTTCAGGGGACACTCCTCAAGATCTGCGTTTTTTGGAGATGTTCTGACCCAGTCAGTTTTTCAAATCTTTACGCTTGTGTATTTTTCCAGCTTCCAGCTTGTAGCTTTTCCAGCTACATCAACTTCAGGACAAAATGTTCTCCTGCTGTCACAGACATCCCAACCACTGACATATGCCGTGGTGGTTATAATATTATGGCTGATTATTAACATGTCGTCATATTTCCACAAGAAGCCCATGAGAAAATAACGACCTCATGTCGTCTCCCTTGTCTTTTAAGAAGATGATAAATGTTATTCTAACGTAATCTTCAGTGGTCGTAATGTTATGGCTGACATGTATGGAAGCTAAATTAGGACAAGCCTGCATGATGTCATATTTCCCAACGCACATCCTCTCTCCTGCAGCCGTGTGATGCTCCGAGCGGGTCACGTGACCTTTAACCCACCTGACCTCCCTCGCCGGTAACGGCTCGAGCGCGACGCCTTCGCCAAACGACGACGGCTGCAGCCGCCGCAAAGATCCGGTCGGTAAAACTGGAACCTGCAACACAAGAATGACGTCACATACAGAACCTCGAGGGGGTGCAGCGCTGAGGCGACCCACTTCCTGCCAGGAATCACATTCTTCTGTTTTTTAACCTGAAATTGTTTCGTAAGCAGGTCAGAAAACTGTCAGACTTTGATTGACAGATTAACCATTTCAGCGCCTACAAGATTCCTCCTCACCTTTAAACCCAATGAAAAGTCACATTTGTGTCACACTGGCGTCAGACTCTTATTCCGGTATCAGCATCAGAGTTTTTTTTTTTAAACATTTATCATTCTGTCATTTTCCTTAATTTTTTATTTCTCTTTAATGGGTTATTTTATGTTTACGAGTATCCAGATTTAAATTCTACTGTTATTATTTCTCCCTCTGAGTGTCTTTCTCACACATAATTGCATTTTTAAAAGGGTTAAAATCTTCTTAATGATGTAGTTTTTGCTGTATAAAGGCTGTATAATAATAATAATAATAATAATAATATTTATGGAAGATTAAAGATGTTTTAAGTCTTCTTTTTAATCCAATATTGAATAAAGTGCATTAATAAATAAAATTTCAATAATGTAAGTTAAACAATGAGTTAAATAAATTCACTTGATATTTAGTTTATATGGAAAATAAACTCACTTTTATCATTTGTGTCATTTAAACAGAAGCGGTTCTTAAAAGGGTTTAAATGTGGAAATAAGTCCGTATTTGACACTTAAGATCAGAACCGGTGTTATTTAAAAACATGAAGTGAATGAAAGTGTAAAATAATCTTAAAATCGAACATTTGTTGACAGTTTCAGGGAGGGGGCCGGAGGAGCCAGAGGGGCGGTGTTACCCACCAGGGAGACCCGCTCCTCGGCTTCAGACACCGGGATCACTCCGCCGGATCTCTCGGCGCACACCGCCAGGGACCAGGTGCTGGGACTCGGGCTGGGAGGGAGACCAGAGTCCGGGCTGTCCAGCCCTCGGTCCGGCCCGCAGCTCATCACACCGAGGAGATCTCCTTCACCGACGTGAGGCAGGTTCAGGCTGCCGACCATCTCTGGTGGTTAGGAGGGAAGAGTAAAAAAAAGAAGAAGCAGCAGCTTTCGAAACAGAACCACTTCCGGATTTCACTTCCGTTCACGTTCAGGTTCGGTTTTGATGTCAAGTCCCCGCGGTGTCACCGAGAACCTTCTCCCCCGGACAAGATGCGCAGCTATCGGCTGGAAAAACCATCAACCGGGCGGTGAATGAAAGCGAGCCAAAACATTAAAACCACGTGATCGAGCGGCAGCTAACTCACTTTATCATTCCGAGAGGGCGCGAGCCGGCAGCAGGAGCAGAGGAGGTGAAGAGAGGAGAAAGTGGGTCCAGTGGTGAGGAGGTCCAGTGGTGAGGAGGTCCTGCAGCCCGCGGCTTCGCTTCAAAGTTCTCCTCCCGCAGAGAGGCCTTCAAATCCGCAAACATCAACACCGGAAACGCCCTTTAAAGCTTTTGGACGCTCCTGATTGGCTGCAGGAGAAGCGGCAACCAGAGACGGAGCCGGTCTGTATGGAAGCCGAGGGCTGCCATAATGGCAAGAAATAATAAAACATTTTATTTTTATTTTAACTACACGTTTGGATTAAATCTCATATCGCTACAAAGTAAAAGCAGATAAAACCATCAATAAAAATATATAATAATATAAAATGTTAGCAAAAAAGCAGCAATGTTAATTGAAAGTCATAGGTTCTGCTAAAAAGGAAAGTTTTAAGTCCTTTTTTTATTTCTTCCTGTTGTGTTGAGAAACAACAAAGCAGTTTATTTACGATGTGACGATAATCGTTACAAGAAAATGAAAATACAATTTGAGAAAAAAATTAAAATTGTTAGCTATTGGTCATAATTCTCTCATTATGTCAAGAAAACTCTCTTTTTTCCTTAAATTAATGTGCTATTATATAATTATCAGTCTTTTCTTTTCATGCAAGAACAAAAAAACATTTTTGTGAGAAAAATAATACAAATATTGGTCAAACTTGCACAAAATTATCTTTAGTATCCATTAGTTTTGTATGGAAGTTTGAAGTTGTGCTAACTCAAAACATTAATTCATAAAATGCAAACAAGAGTGAGGATTAGATCAAACAGTATTTAGTTCAAACTCACTATATACACATATTCCATATATTTATGACACAAGTCCACTTCCATGAAGGGCTGAGATACACAAAAAGATTCGACAAAGTTCCCCCCCCACCTTTGATCAAAGAGTCAAGCAAACCCACGAATCACCTGGAAACACATTTTATTCCTACATCAATATAAATAATCATTATTCAAACTGGATCAAACGGGACCCAAAGTGGTTTTCAGGTCTGATTTGACGGAACTACAATCGGCTCCTCTGGGTGCGATGATTTCACGAAGCACAGACACACGACAGAGAGGAACAGCTGAGAAAGATTCTTCATGAGTTTCCCTTCTTATTAGTGTCACACCGTTCAGTCCACTTCCTGTCAGTCCACTTCCTGTCATCTTCCATCATCGCTGAATGAATGGATGGATGAACTTCCAGGAGGGGAGAGGACCGTTCTCTCTCCAGTTATTTCCCCCGAGTGTCTGTTCACAGCCTCTTCTTGATGAGTTTCTCCAGTTTTCGGATGCGGGACGACTCCTGCTCAGGGGTGGGGGTGCTGAAGGACAGGGAGTGGCCGCCGTCGCCCCCCGAGGGTGGAGTGGGTAACCGCTGCCGGAAGAGCTCCAGCATGCTGCTCTGTTCACTGCGCTTCAGGCCCTGAACACAACATCCACACAGGTGCATCGGTACTATGTCGAGAGTGTACACAACGGCGATGAGGTGCTTTACTACTAAGGCGAAGGTCTATGCAACGGTGATGAGGTGCTTTACTACTATGGTGAAGGTCTATGCAACGATGATGAGGTGCTTTACTACTATGGTGAAGGTATACACAGCTGTTACGTACTCATTAGCACTATGGTGAGGGTCTACACAAATGTGATGAGGTGCATCACTACTATGGCGAGGGTATACACAACTGTTACGTACTCACTAGTACTATGGTGAGGGTCTGAATAACCGTGATGAGGTGTTTTACTACTATGGTGAGGGTCTACACGACTCTGCATGTGAATGGTATGAAATCTAAACACGGGTTTTAGTGCATTGCCGGACGGGTTCAAATAACTGACCTTCAAGTCCAGAATCTTCTGGAAGGTGTCAGGATTGCCGTCAGCCAGGAGCTTAATGTAGTTATCAACAAACACCACTGGCGGTTCATGCGGGGCCATCACCACCTGCAGAGAAGTAGAGTTTAATGTTAGCTTCAGCGCTCCCTCCTCTCCAACCCCGGAGATCTTTAAATGATCCCACATGGGGCAGCCATGGTCCAAGTGCGGGAGATGGGGGTGGGGGCTACAACTGACAGAAACCAAGAAACCAAGCAGCTCCAACTGCAAACAAAGTTGAGACTATAGTTTTACCCTGTAGGAGCCCAATCTGGACTTTTCCTTCTCTCCCCTCCATTCATGGGGTTAAGAATACGTTTCATTATTTATTATTTATGGGGTATAAATGAGTCAGGGCAAAAATGGGGATTAGTAATGAGCAGGGAAGCGTAATGGGGCGAAAGTCTTAGTGGATTGGACTCTGAAGGTGGAAAACATGGGTTGGGTAGAATTTTTGCTGCCGCTACGACACATGGTGGCAGAACCTTCACAGAGATCATCCCGTAAAATGTATCTCCTTTCCCTCGCTTAAGAAAACAGCCTCCGTCTGCCGTTGGAGGCTTTACTCTCACTTTCTACTGAAGGTGAGAGAGAGAGCGAGAGAGTGAGAGAGAGAGCGAGAGAGAGAAAGAGAGAGAGAGCGAGAGAGAGGCATGAAAGGCTCAGGATCGTGTGGAATTCTTTGCTTTCGTACTGGCGCTGATGACTGAGTGATTTACTTAGCAACTGGTCTGGAGCTGGGCCAAAGGAAAGGCCTTCAGGGACCTTGTAAAAAAAGGGGGGAGTTGACGAACGAAAAACATAAAAAAAGGGAGATTGAGAGCAACAGAGTGGTGGAAGTGAAGGGTGTGTGTGTGTGTGTGTGTGTGTATGTGTGTGTGGCGGGGGGCGGTGGGGGTTTGTCTTTTAAATTCACACCACAGGAGAAGTTCGGCGGTGGGAAAGAGAGCTGGAGCCTCGGTGGGCCGGAGGATCATGGAAAACAGCCACGTCTCACAGAAATGGAACCGGCCGGGACGGAGAGAAAGAATCCTGCAGGGTCTGAATAGAACCGTGTCACAAACACAGGATCCAAATATAAATATATATGTATGTATGTATATAAATATATATGTATGTATGTATATAAATATATATGCATGTATGTATATAAATATATATGCATGTATGTATATAAATATATATGCATGTATGTATATAAATATATATGCATGTATGTATATAAATATATATGTATGTATGTATGTATATAAATATATATGCATGTATGTATATAAATATATATGTGTGTATGTATATAAATATATATGTATGTATGTATATAAATATATATGTATGTATGTATAATATATATGTATGTATGTATATAAATATATATGTATGTATGTATATAAATATATATGTATGTATGTATATAAATATATATGTATGTATGTATATAAATATATATGTATGTATGTATATAAATATATATGTATGTATGTATATAAATATATATGTATGTATGTATATAAATATATATGTATGTATGTATATAAATATATATGTATGTATGTATATAAATATATATGTATGTATGTATATAAATATATATGTATGTATGTATATAAATATATATGTATGTATGTATATAAATCTGTGGGTCCTTAAACTTCATTATAACATCTAACGGATTAGAAACTTTTTTTGATCTGTCTACAAAACAGGGGATTATAAAAGAAATGTATTATTAATATTATTATTATTATTATTTACATTTGAGTTATAGAACGTCATGGTTCCATTTATTTATTAAAGGCTTCACTAATAAAGTTTATATCCATCCCAATATCATCCATCATCTCAGTATCATCCATCCATCCATCCATCTGAATATCATCCATCCATCCATCCCTCCATCCATCCATCCATCCATCCATCCATCCATCCATCCATCTGAATATCATCCATCCATCTCAGTATCATCCCTCCATCCATCCATCCATCCATCCATCCATCCATCCATCCATCCATAAGACTGTCGTTGGAGCGACACACACGCGTCTCTGTTCTGACCTTCGTCTGAACACTTTTCTTTCAGAGGAGTCGTTTCAGCCCAGAGTGAAAACAATCACCTGCTTTCATCTTTGGACGACAGCAGCGCTAAAATGTTTACGGCGGCGCCAACGTCTTCCTTTCACTCGTGTGGGTTTCCTCCCTCCATGGTCAAATGTGTCCACAGAGGACAACTGCTGTGTGCTGGAGTTCAGAGGTCACCGCTCAGGTGGTTTTGCTACCGGGGGGAAGAAATCTTAACTCTGGTTGGTGTTATTGGTGACATCTTCAGCACCGAGTCAGATTCTGTTTGGAGCCGATGATTTTGTCCATGATCCAGAATCCGTCTCCAGAGGATTATTCTTATTAGGGATTTCTCTTTGGATATTTGGCGGCGAATCAGATCTTGAGCCTCTGCAGTGATTGCTGTGTTTTCTGCCGTCTTGATTATGCATGTAAATCCCTCTGAGGGCGCTCATGCGGTGTGAGGCGCGTCTGTCAGAGCCGTGTAGATCACATTCCAGCTCAAAGGACCGACTGCCACTATCCCAAAAGAAAAAAGAAAGCAGGGGACTAGTGGGCTGGTGCCTTCTGCAGCGCCGTAACGTGAAAGCCCCCGTAATGACTGGCAGATGATCGGAAATTCATCTCTATATATTAATGGAATCATTCCAGGAAACAAAGGCGGGCCTTACTCGGGTCATGTGGACCAGTTTGCATCTCCGTAGGAAACAAACAGAGGAAGAGATCAAAGAGGAGGCGGGGAAAAGGGTTTCTTAAGCGGGACCTGGCACTGTGGCGCCCACTGGGTGCTCGGGTCCGCCAAAACATTATGTCCTCCACGTAAGCAAACACCAGCGAAACAATGTCACATTTTAATGACATCCGTCACATGAGACCTACTTCCTGTTCCTGTCAGGTGGCGCCATCACTGTGAGTGAATAGCCACATAGGCGTCGTCAGGGCGGGACTCTTCTACATTCTGACGTTCGGGCCGGATTGGCCAATGGAAAGAGACGTTTAGAGTTTGTCGTGTTTGATGGCACATGATCAAGATGCGCCGTGTCGTCATGGCCACGCCTTCATGGCCACGCCTTCAACCCTTTGATGTCCTCACCAAGTAAAAAAACAAATTAACTCCTCCTCCTCGGTGGCCCCGATTACCAGGGGTGTCCCGCAGGGCCCCGCCCACGGCCCCTTACACTTTAGCATATAAACGCCGGTACTGGGTCAGGTTATAAATGGGTTCAGTCACAATTTTCAATACGAACTAGTGACTCAAAATGTGCTGAACTAAACATCTGAGCAGGACATTAAAGGTTGCTTGTAGGTGAAACGAGGTCTAGGTGACGACATGTTCCAGCATTTAAAGGGGCGCTGTAGAGCCACTTGGCCGACACCCACAATATATGTAGATTCTGCAAGAACAGAGGAGTGTGTGGAGTTCTGTGTGTACGTGTGTGTGTATTCCTTAACCCCTGAGGGGCGGTTAATGAAGGTGGGGTTAATGGATGGCGGCCCACCAGTGTCCTCCAGAGTTGCTGGTAATCCTGAGGCTCCTGAACCAGCCCTTCTGCGTGATCCGGTTTAAGCCCGGTTATAAAGCAGATGGGAGTTCGTGTTTCCGTGAGTAGACACACGGTTGCATGCGTTTACATATTTACTCACTCAGACCTCATATTCAGGCGGTTGAAGGTCAACCACATCCTGGGTTTGAAGAATATTTGGGTCTGTCTCTTATTAATTAAAACGGTCGTGCAGGAGAAGCAGTCCAATTAAGTCCCGTTCTGAGCGAGGTTAAAGACACCATGAAGGAGTTCTTCTGGCCCGAAGTTAACGCAGAGCAGATTATCTGCTTGAGAGGAAACTACAGACGGACATTTTAATACCGGCTCAGGCCATTGTCTCTTCAAACGACAGAACCTGGATCAGGGGAAAACGGAGCTTAGCTGCAGGTTGTGCCGGACCCTCGTTGGTCAGGAGCTAGCATAGACACCGGCGCTAATGCGTCACTGGATATGTCAGAGTTTGGACATTCAATCTGAACAAAAGCAAAGAGGAGATTAAGAAAAGGTACTTGGAGAAAAAGGTTTGGAGCCTTTCAAGGTAGAAACTGAAGCTTTGGCTGTTAAAAAATCAGAACCAGAATCCGTTCAGCCATAAAGTCTCAAGTGTCTCATGAAAACTGAGCCGCTGTGAACCGTTGAACTGTTTTGTATGACGAGTTGAACCCGGGTTCCCATTAAAACCCCTCGGCTGAAGATGGAGGCCTGACTCTGAGTTTACACCAGGAGGATGAATGTCTGGTTTCATCTTCATCGGCCCTAGATTGGAGAGTTTTTCCAACATTTATCTCGGGAAAAGACGACCCACAAAAAAAAGTTAAGGCATCCAGACTTTCTCCATCTTTATATCCAGGAGCACTTCCAGGAGGAATGGTCTCAAACTCCCAGAGAACCCAGAGAACCCAGAGAACCCAGGGAACCCAGAGAACCCAGGGAACCCAAAGAACCCAGGGAACCCAGAGAACCCAGGGAACCCAGGGAACCCAGAGAACCAAGGGGAACCCAGAGAACCCAGAGAACCCAGAGAACCCAGGGAACCCAGAGAACTTCTCCGCTGAGACGGAGCTCACCTTGAGGATCATCTCGGCGCGGGTCATGCCTTTCACCACGATCTTGGTGTAACTGGCGGGGGCCTTACGGAGCACCTGGGAGCCGATGGAGGGCAGATCCAGCAGGACCGTCTTCAGGGAGTGGGTGTCGAGGAGGAGCTGGTGGGGGAGGAAGAGCGGAGAAGAGAAGATGTTTCCTCTGATGACTGTAGAGCACGACCTTCTCTAACAGGCATAAAGAGAGACGCAGCCCACCTGTTCCGCTCCCACCATGCTGATGGGCTTACACCTGAACAGGTGGTTGATGAACTTTGGAATGAAGGAACTGAGAAGGGAAAGACAAAATGACAAATATTACAACTTCGGGCGCTGGGATCGTGGCTGACTCACGGAACGATGGTTTCTGCCTGTGTTTACGCACTTTGTGAACTTGATGCAGAATTGCGTGAAGTATTTGCGCGTGGACGCCAGATTGTCTCTGATGATCGGCACGTTCTGCTTGATGTGCATGATGATCGACGTCACATAGGGACTCTGGTCCCCCACATGCTCCACGCTCTGCCATGGCATCTGAGAGGAGGGGAGGGGGGGATTGACACTCTTACATTACATCATCAGACTTTAATGTTCAAAGATCCAATAAGATGAAATAACCTTTTATTTGACGGCGAAAGGCGGAACTGTTGGATCCCACTGTTCTGTATAATAGATGACTTAGAATTATAATAATAATAATAATAACTAGGTCTATGCTGTCGGGGACCACAGCAAGTGTGGATCCTCGAAAAAGCCCCCAATCCCCTGCGTGGTACAGGAAATCCCCCCGGATTGAAGTCCTCATGTTAAATGTCACGTTTTGTGAATTCAGTGAGTAAAACATGAACTATTAAAGTAAAACATGAACTATTAGAGTAAAACATGAACTATTAAAGTAAAACATGAACTATTAGAGTAAAATATGAACTATTAGAGTAAAACATGAACTATTAGAGTAAAACATGAACTATTAGAGTAAAACATGAACTATTAAAGTAAAATATTAACTATTAGAGTAAAACATGAACTATTAAAGTAAAACATGAACTATTAGAGTAAAATATGACTATTAAAGTAAAACATGAACTATTAGAGTAAAACATGAACTATTAGAGTAAAACATGAACTATTAGAGTAAAACATGAACTATTAAAGTAAAACATGAACTATTAGAGTAAAATATGACTATTAAAGTAAAACATGAACTATTAGAGTAAAACATGAACTATTAGAGTAAAACATGAACTATTAGAGTAAAACCTGAACTATTAAAGTAAACCATGAACTATTAGAGTAAAACATGAACTATTAAAGTAAAACATGAACTATTAAAGTAAAACATGAACTATTAAAGTAAAACATGAACTATTAGAGTAAAACATGAACTATTAAAGTAAAATATTAACTATTAGAGTAAAACATGAACTATTAGAGTAAAACATGAACTATTAAAGTAAAACATGAACTATTAGAGTAAAATATGAACTATTAGAGTAAAATATTAACTATTAGAGTAAAACATGAACTATTAGAGTAAAACATGAACTATTAAAGTAAAACATGAACTATTAAAGTAAAACATGAACTATTAAAGTAAAATATTAACTATTAGAGTAAAACATGAACTATTAAAGTAAAACATGAACTATTAAAGTAAAACATGAACTATTAGAGTAAAACATGAACTATTAAAGTAAAACATGAACTATTAAAGTAAAATATTAACTATTAAAGTAAAACATGTACTATTAAAGTAAAATATTAACTATTAGAGTAAAACATGAACTATTAAAGTAAAACATGAACTATTAAAGTAAAACATGAACTATTAAAGTAAAACATGAACTATTAAAGTAAAACATGAACTATTAGAGTAAAACATGAACTATTAAAGTAAAACATGAACTATTAAAGTAAAATATTAACTATTAGAGTAAAACATGAACTATTAGAGTAAAACATGAACTATTAAAGTAAAACATGAACTATTAGAGTAAAACATGAACTATTAAAGTAAAACATGAACTATTAAAGTAAAACATGAACTATTAAAGTAAAACATTAACTATTAGAGTAAAACATGAACTATTAGAGTAAAACATGAACTATTAGAGTAAAACATGAACTATTAAAGTAAAACATGAACTATTAAAGTAAAACATGAACTATTAGAGTAAAACATGAACTATTAGAGTAAAACATGAACTATTAAAGTAAAACATGAACTATTAGAGTAAAACATGAACTATTAGAGTAAAACATGAACTATTAGAGTAAAACATGAACTATTAGAGTAAAACATGAACTATTAGAGTAAAACATGAACTATTAGAGTAAAACATGAACTATTAAAGTAAAACATGAACTATTAAAGTAAAACATGAACTATTAAAGTAAAACATGAACTATTAGAGTAAAATATGACGGATCTCCCCGAGTCGATTCCTTTTCAACAAATTTCTACTAAATCGGTTCACTGGTTGAGAAATTATGGTGTTAAAACTTGTAGATATAAAACTCCCCCTAGCGTCAGAAATATACAACCCATCTTTCCCAAAATCAACCCAGTTCTTCCTCGTACTGAGGTCTATGGGGATATAACCTTTGAAAATGATCCATGAAAGTGTCAATGAGTTATCGCACTAACACTGAGGATCTGCGGCAGACAAAATGACGGCTCCATAATATGCCTGACTTTGACTTAATAAACAAATTTTATTTATAGAACACCTTTCAAAGATACTCAAAGATGATTGACAGGCAAAGGAGAAGGAAAACCTTGAAAGTGTGTGTATTTGTGTGTGTTTTTCCGGGCGCCCAACCTTGCTCATGGCCGTGAGAGCCGGGTCGCAGGCGGCGTCGAGATCCTGGACGAGCAGCTGGATACTGTTTGAAATCACGCTGGGAAGCATAAACGCAAATAACCGACATTCAATAAACTCTTAATATAAATGAAGAACTTCAAAAAGGCAGCAAACGGCTGATTTACGTGCTGAAGGTATCCATCTCCCCGGTCAAATTAATCCTCTCCACCAGGAGTTTGTCTACTTTCTCTTTCAGCTTCTCCTCCAGCTGGAACACAGACACGCAGAGAAAGTAAGATTAATTACAGCTTCTTTTTATTTTTTACAGTTTGTGTTTTGTAACACTGACACCGTTAAAACTGAGGCTGGATGTGTGTTTGAAAAAAAAGCTGCCCAGAAGAAAACCTCCCTGGAGGTGTTGAAAATCAAAACGACAACTGTGAGTTCCTGAAAAGCTCTGATGAAACTGGCGTGGAACATCCTGTCACGCCATCATGAGCGACCGCGTCCCTCGGCCCGTTCTGAAACCGCCCCTCCTCTCTGGGTCTGCTCAGCGAGCTGGAGCCGGTCCCGGCTCACATCGGACAAGAGGCGGGGCAAACAAACTGGGAGGGTCACCGGTTCACCACACGTAGAGACAGGCCGCCGTTCCTGCTCTCATCCACACCTATGGCTACATTTAGAGTCACCTGGTCACCCACAGGTGTATCGCAGGTTTTTGGACTCTGGGAGGAGACTGGAGGACCGGTTCACCAGTTCACAAAGAAAGAACCCAAAGTGGATTTGAAGCTGGAACTTTCTCGCTTTTGACGGCAACCATGATGAAATATTTTTGATCAAATTTTAGGATCTCAGGGATTTCAGTGAATTTTCATATTGTGATATTTTGCTGGGGATCGTCATAAGTATTAAAAAATATTCCTAATTTGGCAAAAAATGCACAAAAAATGTAGTAGATGCATCATTTATTTACTATTTAGGATGTTAAATTGTCAAAAAATAAAAAGAAACACTTAGTAGCGGTGAATCGACGTCAAATAATAGATGTTTATTTTAACATGGCTGGAGTCTGGCATTCTTAAACGTACATTCAGTGTGTGTGTGTGTGTGTGTGTGTGTGTGTGTGTGTGTGTGTGTGTACCTGCTGAGTAGTGGCCAGGCAGTACTCTGCTGTACTCAGGATGCTGCAGATCAGGCACAGCTCGTCTACGGTGAACTTTGCAGCTTCCGATCCTTCTTTCTCCTTCAGCAAGCTGCTGATGGTCAGACCCCCGCTGCTGCTGCTGGACCTGGATGGAGGGGTCCATGAAAGAGGAAGAGAGGGGTTAGATGTATGAAAGAGGAGTATGATTAACACGCTTTTCAGCGATTACTGGTTGTAGTTTTTCAAATTTTAAATGATTGTGTTTACAATAGTTAGCGTATCGCTAACTCGAGTCCAAACCGAGGGCCGAACAGAACTCTACTTCTCCACCAGAACAGAACTCAACTTCTCCACCAGAACAGAACTCAACATCTCCACCAGAACAGAACTCTACTTCTCCACCTTTAATCTGAGGTATTATGACAATTTGTTCTTTTGTTATTTACTCGTTTTGTAGATTTCTGTACAAACATCCATATCCCCTCCTGGGCTACGTAGCATCTCTTCTAAGGATTAGCCTAAAGGTTATTAGAGTGACTGGATAAACGCTGATATCTGACAACCTTGGAAGCTCGGAGAAGCGCTGGCGCTCATGATTGAAGTGCCTGCTATCGCAGTGCATTCTGGGACTTGTAGTATCAGTAATGTATAAGAGAAATAAGATCTTGTCTCACGGGACGGACACCACAGATCGGCGATCCTTGAGTTTGACATGTGTGCAGGACGCCTTCAGTTTAGGGTCTCAGAGTTGATGATCAACCCCTCGGTACCAAGTTTTGTTTTGGTTTTTTTACTCCGCGCCGTTTGATTTGGACCCCCATGGCTTCAAAGTTTGAGAAAAAAACCCTTTGTGAAACACATGTTGCTCAAACTGCAGGTAAATAAAGCCGATTTAGAAACCGAGATAGGACAGGCATAAGCACAAGCAGATGCGAACGTCACAACGCCGAGCCAACGAGGCTTCAATGGCAGCCGGGTCATTAATAAATGTCATAACAGAGACATGTGGCTAAAACCACAACACAGCCAAAGCCTTCAGAGGGGCCCCTCTAAAAAAACCTCCCAAAACCAATCCACAGCGCACCGCAGAGGACGAACGCGTCCGCATGTGCCGCACTTGGAAAGCATTTTAGAGCATCTTTGAACAGAATGAGTTTAAGGCTCCCATTATGGGATACGTTAGTCAGAGAGCAGCGCCGTGTGCTGAACATGCATGCGTATCTGAGACGTCTGGGTCTGGGTGTATTTACACACACCGCAGGCCAGTGATGATTTCTAATGCGGCCTATGAGCCAGAGATGTTTTTACTGGTAGCACATTAGGCTTCGCCACGACTTAACCAGCTCCAGATTCCTCCTAGCATGCCACCCCGATCCATCAGACTCGGGCGGGACTGAAGACGCTGACTGTCAAACTAAACAGCTTCATCGACGGAGCAGAAGAATGAAGAGACGCAGACGGGCGGAAATACAGACCGGGCTGGGAAAAGTAAACCAGGGCTTGTTTTAGTGGAGGATAATTCAGTCAATGTAAGAAACACTGCAGTAACTGGATCATTACATCAAAGCGGGTCTAAAGACGTGACGGAATGATGGGTTTATAGAAAAACAAGAGAACACTAAAGCTGAGTGGAACACACACACACACACACACACACACACACACACACACACACGCACACACAAACAATGTAATGACTTTGTGCTTCAGGAGATTACGCTGTCACTTCAGATTATTGAAGCGTCTATAGACGCAGCATCCCCTGATTGTCAGAGGGTATTTGTTCAGTAACTTCCTCATTAACTTTCACAGAACTGACAGCTGAAGCCAATATTTATTTAATAAACCAAAAAAAAAGATAACTCAAGGCTTATCTTTTTAAATCAGGCATTTAACTGAATCAATTTATTTATTCGTTATTTATTTATTTCTCTACTTTAAAGTCAGTTTTTATTAGTATTATATTATATTTCAACGTTTTATTCTGTTTTTATTATTTTTTTGCTTTGTTTTAAATTTGTATTGAATATCTATTATTATAAGTATTATTTTATGTTTCAACATTTTATTCAGTTTTTATAATTTTTTTTTGTTTTATGTTTCAAAATTTACATTCAATTTCTATTATTATTATTATTATTGTCATTATTTTATGTTTCAACATTTTGGTCAGGTTTAATTATTAATGTTTCATGTTTAGATATTTCAGTTTTTTTTTTAAATTCTAATAAGGTGTTTTGACATTTCGTCACTTTTTTATTATTTTGTTTTTACAGTCGTGTTTTTTAAATAGTTTTATAGTTTTCAGGTCCCCCCATCTTTCCTCAGAGCATTGTGGAAGATTTGTTACAGCGTTTCCTCGATTCAGTTCCTGTTATTCTATGTTTCCATTACAAACTGGTTTCTGCCCTGCGTGTGGAAGGGGATGCAGGGGGGCGGCGCTTAGAGGGCTTTACTGAAGGGGAGTGCTATATAAATAAAGTTTAACGGATTAATCTGGGAGCAGCTTAATAATGAAGATGTTCCTGTGAGACTGTGGGTAAAGAGTAGAATCAGTGTCACTTCAGCGCCTCGTGGGAACGTCACGCTCTTATTTCGGTCTTTTCCTTCTGCTTCAGGATTAAACTTTTACTTCATTCAGGATTACTCAATCAGAAACTAAAGGTCGGCAGTGGAAGCGCCGCCAGTCTTACTTGGGCAAGTTCCCAGAGAGGATCTTCCAGGCGTACTCTCTCAGGAACTTCTGGAAGATGGTGGTGAGGGCGATCATGGGTTCTCCTGTGCTCAGCTGGGAGCACTGTACCATGCACTTCTTGTAATAGACGAAGAGGTCCGCACAGCTGGGCAGAACCGCCCCGCCCTCCTCGGTGCCCACCTTGGGTGGGCCTTGTGCCCGGAAGTCAGCCACAAACCGGTCAATCAGTTCTCCCAGGTTCCTGCAGATGAGCAAAGACGCATGGTCAAACACACACACACACACACACCTACACACACAGCTGGAGGCTTCGACCCGACCCGCCTGTCATCAGGATTCGACCCAATCTTTGTCATTTCTTTTAACTGTGCATCATTTCTGTAGTTTATGTCACAGCCAAGAGTTGTTTTATGCTTTTATAGCTCCCTCTAGTGGACGTAGGTGGCACTTCTCCGCCAAGATCCCTCTATGGGGGTCAAAATTCCATTTATTTATCCAGTTTCTATCCGGCTGGTCCAAATGGAGAGTTCTGCCGGTCCTGACCCATAAAGATGTGCAAAAACTAATAATTAAATAGAGGAACCAGAATATAGCGGGTAAACGACAGGATAAAGACAAGGGCATAGAAAAACAGGAGAAAACACTCGGAACATCAGAACCCTCAGGCCCACAGTCAGTCGGTGTGGCCCGGTCCTACCGAACCTCAGAACTAAAGCCAAGGACAAAACAAGAGGGCCACTTTTCTCTCCTGCTGTGTCCCACTGGGGACGAGCGGAGGGGTTCTGGACCGAACTGAAATGAGGTTGTAGCTTCAGAACAGGTCAGTCCGGATCCCTTACTGGGCCAAATGTGTCCAGCGCCCAGGAGAACCGAGGGCCCGGGGATTCATGCAAAACTCAGCAGAGCAGAATGTTTTGAGCTTGGAGACGGATCACCGGGACTGAAATCAGAGAAGGGACTGATGGCGGAGATACTGAAGGACTGGTGCAGCTGAAAAATAAATCCAGGGGGAAGAAAAAGGGGAGCGAAATAAAAGTAGTGTAAGAAAAGAACAAGAGATTGAGATGAAAAGAATTTACATTTAAATAAGGATTACAGGAGCGGTACCAGGAGGAAAACATCAACAAAACAAAGATGCGGGTGAGAAAACAGGCAGATATGCTGTGTCAGCACTTGTTCAACCTCTCTCTCTCTCTCTCTGTGTCTCTGTGTCTCTCTCTCTTTATCTCTCTCACCCTCTCTCTTTGTCTCTCGGCCCCTCTCTCTCTCACTTACTGCGTTTGTGGTCGTGCAGCTAATGGGAAACATTTCTGCCACAGCGGAGACGGAGACACGTTCAGGAAGACGGCATGGAAGGGAAAAAAGGAGTGAAGTCTAATGGGAGGTGGGCGACCTGATTGATGAGTGGGACATGGAAACAGGGACGTACGTGCCAACTGTGGACACCACCTACTCCAGATTAACGATCCAATCTGTGTACTACGACCCGGTTTAACCTTGTCTGGTGTGTGTGTGTGTGTGTGTGTGTGTGTGTATGTATGTGTGTGTGTGTGTGTGTGTGTGTGTGTGTGTGTGTGTGTGTGTGTGTGCGGGGCTCACTTGTCCTGGGACTCGATGTAGACATACAGATGAGGCTCAAAGCACTTGGACACGATGCCGTGGAAAGGGTTGTCCGGAGCTTTCGGCTTCCTGGGCTGAAACAATGGAGGGGAAAAAGAAAAGAACAAAATGACTTTACTCGTAGCTCCGCTGAGAATCAATCTGTGACTTTCTTTCTCCCTTCACACGTAAAGAAGAAAGTCAAAACTCTGAACATTCTATTGTTGATACAGATCAGAACATGAGGAGACTGACATTCCCCGCAGGAAGGCCTTTGGGCCTCGTTAACTCTGACTGACTGTATCTGATGTACAGATTGTGGCCTAGCCTCTCACATGTCTGAAGTGTGCTGCTCTTCTCCTGACTCTGGGTTATTATTCAGACGTTTCTGGGTGGATCTACTGCGTGATTAACATCCCCATTAAGAGGTGTTTCATTTACAGCTTCCGGTAAAGGGTGGTCATCGGATCACGGTTCTGTTGTGCTGAAATGAAACCCATGTGGCTGTAAGTGGAGGTCACACGTTGGGGAATATCTAAGCGAGGCTGGCCAGGAGTAATTATGGCCAATTTCCTTAAAGAAGAGACTTTTGGAGAAGACGTATGTTGGCCGACAGAAACTTGGACTAGGTTCCCTTTAGACTGGAGGAGAGTTCACTCAGAGGTGGTTTCGGGTTAGCTCACCTTTGCCAGCTCCTCTGTGGTTCCGTCCTCGCCTGCCTCGTCCTCAATGAAGGGGTTGGTGGAGTCCAGCGGGCTCTCTGGCCTCTTCTGCTGTATAAACACATGTAAATATTTGAAGCATCCCACTCTAGAAACAATCCGGGGTGACAGAAGAACTGGGTTTCATCCCTTTTCTTCTCAGCTAATTCCTCTCAGCCGGAGCGCTGATGGAATTACAGAACGCATCGGGCCCCCAGTGAAAAGTAAAGTGGAGATAAAAGGGCCTCTGTCTGCTTTAAATGTTATCGCTACTCAACGAGCTGGGCCTCTTTTGTGCAGCAGAAAAATAATACATCTGTTCGCTCTCTGCGTCTCGCGTCCGCCAACACGACCTGGATTTGAAGGATTCCCGGCGCTGCGACGCCAACGCATCCGACGACTGATCCAATCTGTAGTTTCATGAGTCAAACACTATGGTGTGTGTGTGTGTGTGTGTGTGTGTGTGCGTGTGTGTCTTTACTCCAGGTTTGTCAGTCAAGGTGCATCCTGTGAAGCGTTTGGCCAGAAGACCCTCAAAGTTGGTGGTCCTCTGAATGGCAAACAGCAGCAGCTTCACCTCAATCTCCTTCGCCCGCGTCCGCATCACTTTGGCCAGCTCCACCCTGGCAGATAAAAAAAATGAACCTCTGACTTCATGCAATTCAACGCTCACAGCTTTTTTTCAGAGACGGTCTGTCCTCATCTCTGCATCTACCAGAGATTTAAGTGACATTTTTATAAATTCTTTATAGGGCCCCTAAATATGTGTATTTCAAAAGTGGTTCCTTCAAATTCCTAATCTGTGGTCAGATTTTAGTTAAGGCGATTTTATATCAAACATCTGAACAAGCTGAGTTTCTTCTTTGGAAGAAACACAAAATGCTGCCGCCATTCTGTCTCCTTGGACAAAATGTGTCTGTCTCCTTGGACAAAATGTGTCTGTCTCCTTGGACTAAATGTGTCTGTTTCCTTGGACTAAATGTGTCTGTCTCCTTGGACTAAATGTGTCTGTCTCCTTGGACTAAATGTGTCTGTCTCCTTGGACTAAATGTGTCTGTCTCCTTGGACAAACATGTCAAACGCTACATCGCGGCTCTGCGCAGAGACAGTCCACTCTAGTATGATTGTCCTCATGAGGCAGAATAGTCCAGGGACACACTTCCAGATTTATCCCTTTTGAATTGGATTAAATTGATCTGGGTGACGCGGCTGTATTTCGGTGGGACGAGCCTCACAGTTTACATGCCTTAGGGTCTTAGAGCGGGACCCTGAACCCCCCTGTGCTCCCCCAGGGACGGGACAACTACCATGGCTGTGTGAATTACGTTTGGCGTCTTTGTCTTTGGGTCGTCATGCTACCTGGCGTATGTTTGTACCTGGTGATGTGGCAGAACTCCACAGCTATTCGCTCCGTCATGCACCATTCCTCTGGAAACATGCGGCCGTACTTCTCCTCATAGTCTATCAGTTGCCGTTTGATCCAGGCGTAGCGGCGGTCGATCTTATCCAGCCACGCCACCTGAAACAAACCACGGGAAAGCCTTTTCCTTTAAGCAGCTACTTGTTGTTAATATTGCGTCTGACATGATGGAGTTCTGACTCACGTCCTGGTTTTCCTGGAACAGCACCAGGTACTCGGAGAGATGCTGCCTGATGAACTTCTTGATGATCTCCTGTTTGATGCGGGGATCCAGAACGTTGGCCACCAGACAGGCGTCCCGCAGCACGTTACTGGGACCACCTGGTCTCTGGGGGGACAGCGAGACCACAGTTTGATGGGAAGTTTTGCGTCGGCGGGGGGGAGAAAGACACACGGATGACAACTTTACAACAGATTTACCTTCGAGCCCTGAGATGGGAAGGCTTCTTCAAAATCCGCCAGGATCTGAGTCCCCAACTCACTCTGTGCGGCCTTTACTCTAGACGGGGGGGAAAAACCCAATTCAACAAAATGATCATCACTCAGAAATAACCCATAAAACACAAAAACACATTCTAGCCTCCACTCAGGCTAGAAGGCGGGTTTTGAATGATGGAGTTGAAGAAGAGTTGCAGAGGAAGAGTCTCATGGCTCCAGAGAAAAAGTGCTTAAGGGTCTCGCTTTAATCTGTTTAAATGCTTCAAAAAGTCCAAACCCCACATCACAGTCAACAACTCCTCCACATCGGGTTTCCTTGTCCGTCCAGTCAGGTATCACCTGAGTCCGTGTTCAGGTTACCTGAAGGATGTCGGACCAGGACGAGATGTTGAAGGTAAAATGTCCATGATCATAATAAAAAGCCGGAGCTTCCTCAGGACTACACTTTAACTTTGAACATGGATTGGTTGTTGCCATTATTGGTGTTTGTCAGAACTGGACATCAGATATTAAATCTCGTTTTGGTTTTGGACCATTAAAAACATCAGAAACCTGCTGGAGAGTCGTAGACACGTATTTCACGACCGTCGTCTCCTATTCTCTTTAAAAGCTGCATTCCTATTCAAACAGTTGAACCTCAGGACCCCGCCATGACCCAATCCCCCTCCCATACATGTGAGCAAACGCACTCACATTGAACTGATGATGATGATGAGGAGGAGGAGGACTGCTGCCAGTGACTGTGTGAGTGAGGGATCAGTCTGCAGCACAGGACAGCAAGGTCGCACAAATGATCCCTCTGATTAACGGCTGATGGGATGCAGGTAGGTGAACGGTGTTAGGAGTTCCCGCCTAAGCCCCGCCCCCCCTCAAGAGGAGAAATGATAACATCTCAAGGTAAAGAACGATGGCGGCGGATGTGAGAATGAAGAGAGCGTAGGTTTCCCTTTGTCTCCCTGACGGTCAGTCAAACGTGAGTCACAGCGAAGTTAAGTCCAACAAAAAACACCGTGAAGCTTATTATAAAGCAATCAAAGCTAATCCTGCTACAAGGTGAGAGCGGCTCAGACTCCATCTAGTCACGCTTCAGCGCTCCGTCGGGACAAAAGGATCATTTCTCTCGAATGTGCTTTTAGTCCGTGACCCTCGCGGATGTTAACATTTGCTAAAACACCAAACCACGGAACGCCGGCGTCTCTCCGGTGGGACGTCTCCCCCGTCAACCGTCAACTCTTCCTCCCGCTGCCATTTGGTCTGAATGGAGTCTGACTCACTTCAGCCCAAACGCTACAGGAGGTGAGGTTCTGGTGGCTCGGCGCCACTTTCAACCGACCATCCCTTACAGGGAAGACGTTTATAAAAGTGTGGCAGTAGTACACTTCATTAAACATTTAAGAGATTATACCGGTACTACTTACCAGAGATATAATTACAATTATATTATATGTACATACCTGTGTATATATATATATATATATATAATTTGTCCAAGGCCTGAGTATTACAACCAAAACTCAACGTGTCCTTAAAAATATACTTTTAGTCTTCAAAAAGTCGGCCCATTAAGTTGGACCATTGTTTCACACATTTATTGTGGAATTCTTGGACGAGATGGCGCTGAACGGAACGTAATCAGCCGCAGCTTTAGGAAACAGCGGCGCGACATCGCACTTTGTTCTGTGTTTGGTGTGTGAGTGTGTGTGTGTGTGTGTGTGTGTGCGTTTCAACAAAAGAACACATCCAGATATTGTAAAAACAAAATAAAAAATAAAATAAAACATCCATGAATGTGGTGTTTGACACACATGTCGCACGAATGAACAACAATCTGACGTGCAAGCTGAAATGAAAGACTCTCTCACACACACACACACACACACACACACACACACACACACACACACACACACACACACACACACACACACACACACACACACACACACACACACACACACACACACACACACACACACAGTTACAAGAGGACTCCCGCCTCTAAACTCTGAGCATGGAAGAAATGCTGGCATAATGGGACACTATTATAGTGGGTTTCCTTCCTGTGCTCCTTCGTGTGTGTGTGTTTGTGTGTGTGTGTGTGTGTGTGTGTGTTGAGGGGGGGGTATCTGCATAAACAGGATGTGATACACAGAACACTTCCAACCAAAATACTCTACCTCCTTTTCAACAGCTCAGCTGAGGAGCGGTGGGACGTCTCAGCTGTAGGGAGGGGTCACACTGCTGAAAACCAGCCGTGTGAGTGAGAATAAACCCAAGGGAGTGTGTGTGTGTGTGTGTGTGTGTGTGTGTGTGTGTGTGTGTGTGTGTGTGCGAGCGTCTGAATTACCTCTCAGAGAGCTGCCTGATCTGAGGAATGCCCATGTACTTGTGGAAATGTTCCAGCACGTTGACCACGCCCTGCAGCAGGTTGGCCACCTCCCCATACTGCCTCTTTCTTGTCATGGCCCTGCAGCACAGCACATGTGAATTACTTCTATAACTAATATATATAACTTCATATCGTCTATAACTGGATCTACACTGTCACCTGCATAAATCTGTTTGTACATCACTGACACTAGGACATTTATCAACGTGTGTGCTGTTCCTGAGGATGGGCTTTCTTTCTCCCATGTTCTTAAATCACATGTCGCATCAGCAGCTTCTGCTCTGCAGGATTTTGTCAAATTTACTGATAATAAACAATTTAAAAAAGACTGGAGAGCAATCGTTTAGCTCGATCTGGTGACAACTGATCATTTCTGGTAAAAATGAGAAGCACATGTGTCATCCTTAGATTCTCTGAACACTTCCAGGCGCTTCACTGGATTAAAACGGAGCTTTAGGGTCGCCTGTGTGAGATCTGTTAATCATGACTGGACCCACTCTAGAGAGTCGACGCCCCCCGCCAACATGTGCAGGTGGTTGAGGGTGGTGATGGAGGTGGTGAGGTGGCGCTTCGCGTGGTCCAGCTGCTTGATGTCCCTCGTGATCTCCTTGACCTGCCGGAGAGGAAGAAATTGGAAATATTCGTCACACAGGGGAGGAAGGAGCGACAAAAGGTCACAAGCGTGCAAAGTCCCGGTTCACGGGAGAAAAAGTCTGAAGTGGATTGAGATAAAATAGTTCCTGTATGTTTCTGTATGTGTGTGTGTGTGTGTATATGTATGTTTCTGTGTGTGTGTGTGTGTGTGTGTGTATATGTATGTTTCTGTGTGTGTGTGTGTGTGTGTGTATGTACGTGTGTGTGTATGAATGTTTCTGTGTGTGTGTGTGTGTGTGTGTGTGTGTGCGTGTGTATGTACGTGTGTGTGTGTGTGTGTGTGTGTATGAATGTTTCTGTGTGTGTGTGTGTGTGTGTGTGTGTGTGTGTGTGTGTGTGTGTGTGTGTGTGTGTGTGCGTGTGTATGTACGTGTGTGTGTGTGTGTGTGTGTATGAATGTTTCTGTGTGTGTGTGTGTGTGTGTGTGTGTGTGTGTGTGTGTATGTGTGTGTGTGTGTGTGTGTGTGTGTGTGTGAGTGTGTATACGTACCATTTGTTCAGACTTCTCTGCCTTGTCCTTGATGTCTTTAATTTTACCAAAGAGCTGCTGGATCGCGATCTGAGCTTCTTCCAAAGCCTGCCAGCAAAAAAGGAGAGCTGGTATTACTTTACAATATTTCACATGGATTATGGTTGGACCTTCTGTTGGACCAGGTAGATGATCACTGATGCCAGTATTATTTCCATAATTGCTACCCAGCACAATCACACATTTGTTATAGGTGATGTTATTGTTGTTGTTGTTGTTGTACATCTCATGTCTAAGAACCAGAGTTCTGATCCTCTGCCGTGCTTTAAGGGGTTGATTGTAGGCCGATTGAGATTGGAACACACATTCCAGATGGACCAACAACATGGCCGCCTTCACTTGGCTGTCAGGAATGTCCTCTGCTCTCTGGAAAGGCACAAATCTCCGGTTCTGAATGTTTGACGGCTGCAGTCATGTGACAGTGAGAGAGGGAACAAAGTGAGCCTCGTTCTATCGTTCTCTCTCCTTTCACTGTTCTTGACCTTTTCTCTCTCCTGTTGTTGATCTCCTCTCATGGTGTTGATGTTCAAGGTGAGTCAGCAAGTTATAGGTGTTCATGTCTAGTCTTTCACCCTCTCTCTCTCTCACCCTATCTCGTTTTATCTCACCCTCTTTCACTCGCTCTCTCGTTTTCTTTCTCTCACCCTCTCTTTAAATTTCTTTCTCTCACACTCTCTCTCTCTCATTCGCTCTCGTTTTCTGTCACCTTCTCTCTCTCTATTTCTCTCTCACTCTCTAACCAGTCAAAGCAGAAGGCCATCTCGTGGTTTCTGCCTGTTAAAGGGCAGTGTTTTTCTCTGCTGTCTCCATGTTCTTGCTCATGTGGAATTGGGTTGGGTCTCTGTAGAATAAAGAGTCGGTCCACACCTGCTCCATCTGGAAAGTTCCTGGAGAAAACTCTGGCACAATATAAATAATATTGACTTGACTTCAAGAGCCAGTGATCGTGAGTTTACATCTGTAATCTAGAGAGAGTTAAGATCAGCTGTTTAGACCGCATTGAGACTTCAGGCCAAAGAAATTTGAAGGTCAAAGTCCGACTAAGTGGGTCCCTGAGCGCGACAGAATAACATATGAAGCAGAGAAAGCAGCAGCGGGGGGAGGAGGAAATGTTTAACCAGACTCAAACCCTGAGAGGAAGACGGGGATGAGAAACGGAGTCAGCTGCCCCACACTGAGAGCAGCAGAAGGATCTAGAGAGTCTTCAGGAGAGTTTCTGCCTGCTGTCCGGTCAGTCGGTGGAGCGACACAGAGTTAAAGAGTTCAGACACCAGAGAGAGAAAAACATCCTCCGCTGTAATGAATTATTTTTCCATCTAAATCCTGCATATGTAAACTTGCTTTCAGCATGAATTCAGAATGAGTAAACTTTCTGGTTGGAAATATGAAAAATGTCTCTCGGGCAGAGAAGATGGAAATCTACACTTCTAATAATACTTTGTTGTGAGAAGACGGGCGACACACGGAATAACAGCGTCAGATGTTGTGTTCCTGTCCGACGGAAAAATCCTCCTGTTAATGTTTCCGGTTTCTAGAGAGGGTGAAACGCCAAACAGACGAATGGGCCGTGTAATTAACAGGTAACTCAGAAGTCCAACACGAAGAGTTCTCCAGTCGACACGTGAGCCACGAGGCCAACCTCTGCATGTCGCTGTAAACGATAAGGAGGTTATTAGTAGTTTTAATAGCCCATAAACAGAGGGGACAACACGAGGCTGTTACGATTGTAAGATAAGTGACATGCTCTTCTAATATTGCCCCGTCGTCTGATAGGGCAGCTGTCCTTTGATGCTCCTTAACAGAGATTGTGCTCCGACATCTGATGCCGAGGTAATTGGCTTCACGTGGTGCGACACAACTTTGTCCCTCCTCTCTCTCCCACTCTCTCTCTCCCACTCTCTCACATACACATACACATCGAGTGCTAACAGCCGGCACCAGCTGTGCACGGAATTCACCACTTTTACAAGCGCGTCTAGGAAAACAGCAAGTGAGAAAACATGCAAAGTCTGCGCGCGTGCAAAGACACACGTGCACACAAGTATAAATACAGCTTGCAGCGACATCGGAGGAAGATTGATTTTGTCAGCGTCAATTCAACACGGCACAACTGAGCAGGACACGAAACCACAACAAAGCCACGCCGACCTGAGGGCATATTTGAGATGATTGTCTTAAAACCAGTTCTGACCAGTCGTTATTTTAAAGTTAAGCCTCGGCTGAATTATGTTCCCAAAATAAAATTCAAACACCTCCACAACCATCAGGTGAATCTGCATCACCTGGGTGTCTAGAGACAGGTCCGACCTCAAATCATTTATATTCAGTGTCAGTAACGTTATACCTATAACTGTGTGAGTAATCTCTTACTATGTGTGAGTAATCTGTCACTACGTGTGAGTAATCCGTTACTATGTGTGAATAATCTGTAACTACGTGTGAGTAGTCTGTTACAATGTGTGAGTAATCTGTCACTACGTGTGAGCAGTCTGTTACTTTGTGTGAGTAAACTGTCACTACGTGTGAGTAGTCTGTTACTACATGTGAGTAATCTGTCACTACTTGTGAGTAATCTGTTACTATGTGTGACTAATCTGTCACTACGTGTGAGTAATCCGTTACTATGTGTGAATAATCTGTAACTACGTGTGAGTAGTCTGTTACAATGTGTGAGTAATCTGTCACTACGTGTGAGCAGTCTGTTACTATGTGTGAGTAATCTGTCACTACGTGTGAGTAGTCTGTTACTACATGTGAGTAATCTGTCACTACTTGTGAGTAATCTGTTACTATGTGTGAGTAATCTGTTACTATGTGTGAGTAATCTGTGATTAAACCAAAATACCGATACTTCTATACTTGCATGATTTTTCTGTTGAATCAAAGTCTCTGACATCATAATATCACAGAAAAAAGCGTGAAACAAAACAATCAGTTAATTTGTTCAGAAACTCTTTGATAATAATAATAATAATAATACATTTAATTTATAATGCACACTACTGCATCCCGTTTGATAGAAATACCACGAAGTTCATCTTATTATACACAATTGTCTTGGGACAGAACCAGGAGGACTCTCAATTTGGACCAGTTGGATGGGCATTGTAGCAAAAATGTGATTTTGACCCCAGTGAGGGATTTTGGCGGCAAAATACCACCTACCTCCACTAGAGGGAGCAACATGCACATACTGCACCACAAATCAATGTCTGTATGAAAATCTAGAACTGTGCAGTGCAGAATTGTTGTGCAGACACGAGGTAGAAGATTGTGGGGCCTGTCGAGAGGAAAATGTTGTAAACTAAACAAAACCTTTATCTAATCTGATTGTCCTGCATGCCTGGCTGTCATGGAGTCTAACTCACGCTGCATGCACCCTTCTCCTGCTTCAGGGAGCTTTATGCTTCTGAAGTGAGTGAGGAAATAAGAACGGGAAAAAAATGTGCAGGTTTAGTGATTACTCTGATCTGGGGTGAGGAGGAAGGGAGTGCCGGCGGATCCTTTAGGAGGCTCCCTGTAGGAGATCTCGGGTAAACAAACACACGCACACGAGGCTTCAAACTCCAAGGCTGCCGTTGTCACTCATGCGGTCGCAGCGCCGTCGATCTGGCACCCTTAACCAGCGCTCGTTTCCTGTATTTAGCCTTGAGGAGAGCAGCGAGAGACCGCTGCCCAAAAGGCGCCTCTATGCCCAAGATGTTATCTCCTATCACACGCAGGAATGCTCATGAACACAGCAGAGTATCCCGAACGCAGGTTGTGTTAGAGTTCTATTGAAAGCCCCGAGGATGAGGAGGATGAGGAGGCTGAGGAGGATGAGGAGGCTGAGGAGGATGAGGAGGCTGAGGATCCACTTCCCTTTTCTCTCTCACACTTTTAAAAGCTAATTTAAGGGCCGAGTATAAACAATGCTTCCTGGTTATTTTTACAGTCGGACCCATGCCTGTCCGGAACGCTTGATGTAAAAACGGTTTGACTGAGAATAGAAGAACTTACGTATAATGAGAAATATTGTATTTTAAATAACCATTTGATTGTAAATAAAGTTAGATTGCTGAATTCCCTGTAAGCTCACAAAACACTTACATACCCTTATAATAACCTTAACTACTATTATTTTACATTATTATTAATTATTATTTCTATTAACCTTCTTTGGCTTTTCATTTTCCTTTTTGTGATATCTTTGCAAAACTCAAGGGGCTCAGAGCCTGTCCGTGATGCAGTCCCACAGCCACCTCAAACCCATGCTTCACTATCCAGATCGCCCCGACCGTGAAGAAGTCAAGAACATTGTGCTTGTGGTAGGAAACTCTGGGCTGGCAGATATTCTGTGTTTATGCGTGTAACACGGCCAGACTGGTCAGACAAATCCCACAATCTGCACTCAATCATTGGCTTTTTAGGAAATACAATCAGTCATATTTGGACCACATGAAATCATGCAGGTTTGACGGATTAGCTGGGATTGGCGGTAGCATGTAAATTCTGATTAATGACCGGTTTTGCAGTGTTTATCCATTCCCTGTACGCGTCCATGCCAGGTTCCCTTCAGTATGTATCAGAGAGGGATGAGATGTATTCATCATGTCACCATGAAAAGTCATTACCTATGTTTGATTTCTCTCTACTTGCCCAGTTAAACAGCCTCAAATACGATAAATATCAGTTCTGACCGCTAACCCACTCAAACCACATGCTCAGTCCGGCCCGTAATACCGTCTCATTCCCCGCTGAATAAAGAAAACACTACAGAAATCATTCCCCAGACCACCGCTTCCACTTTCGCTCTCCTGCCGTCGGGCTCTCTCCATCCTTCTCCACACATGTAACCATCTTGGGTTTCATTGCATTTAGCTTAGTGAGCGGGTTCGCTCAACAGCAGAACTGGCCCGACTGCTGATCTTGTTGGTTTTATTCTATTGCCATCTTTTGTGTTTCGCTCGGCATCCTGAAATGAACACCTCTCAATCTTTCCGTCTGCAGAAGGGATTTTTCCTTCAGTGGACGTTGAAGTGGCTCCGTGGGGTCGGAAAAACAAACTGAAATATTTTTGGGACTGTATAACGTTATTGGTCTGGTCTGTTTGAGCCAAACGGTAGCTAACTGGGAAAGACGGGCCCACCAGGCCAGACTCCCTGACGCTAACTCACACCTAATCATGTCAACTGGTCCGAACATACGCCGCTCAGCCATCGGGTGTCACATTCCCCCTAGCCACGACTTCTTGACCGACCGTGGGGGGGGATTAAAGAGTCTGTTCTTTTATGTCATACCCCCATAAGAAAGGCCAGGATTCAAAAGGTTGGGTTTAAGGAGAAATTGAAGTATTTACATGCTGGAATCTATTTCCCAGACGTGTTTTCCATCCAGAGGGGCAGTTTGAGTCGAGAGGTGGGAATGGCTCTGAGTCATCTTATCCTTTTCCATGGAGGGGATGTGGAGGGAGGAAGGAGCAGGGCAGTGGGAAGCACATATTTTTCTGAGCTACCAAGTCTCACTACCGACAGAGGATCCTCTTGTGTGGTTTGTTTGCATAATATGCAAATGCAGTTGTTAATCTCCCCTAATAGGCCATTCAAGGTCTGCATGATGTTCTAGTAGGGCTGGTTTTACTCCCGTCTCAGAACACTACACACATCAAAGCAACATTTGCGAGCAGACACCATCACCATCACCATAAATACACGGATAACATCAAGACTCTCTCCGTGATTTTTCCTTCTTCAAATTTCGTTGCACTCAACCTCCTGATAGGGGTTCAACAAAACAAACAGAATAAATGATAGTGATAAAAAAATGCTATAGAGCCGGTACATCCAGCATCATGCAGTTTACATCATATTGCTCTCTGTAATGGCAGGAGCTGTGAGAGAGTTGAGTAGCCTTCATGAAGCAACAGAGACGTGGCTGGGAAAAGGGAAAGCAGAAAGCATTTTGAATGGATCGGTAGAATGTTTGCACAGTAATGGTGCTCGCTGCTGTATATAATGACAGTGTGAGAAAATGTCACACATCGAAAAAAGGTTAACAACAGGGGATATCGTTCTCGCCCCGCAGTTTCATTTCTGAACCCCAGCATCACCTGTTCTAACACGACGCTCTCATTGGCTGAGGTCACTTCCTGCAGTTTATATTATATATTATAATGCTACAGAATCGTTTAACTTCAGAGAAATGACATTGCAACATTCATTTATTTATTTTTTACAATTAATCACGTACAATTAAATCATTTTCGAAAGATTTCCATCACACTTGATAACTTCTAGAAAAATGTAATTAAAACAACAAAATTACAATTTTTTTTTTTTCTCCCAGCCACGTTGAAGGATAAGGGACAAACTCTAAAACTGATTTGATGTTGTCTGACCTCTGCAGTGTGCTCCACTTTCACTCACCTGTCTGCCATCCTGGCCCACGTTGGTTTGACCTCGCACCACCGTCCTGATGTTGTCATCCAGGCGCCTGTGTCGAATGTGACGCAAAGTGGCGATCGGTCAATTTTAAGGTAAAATAAAAACAAAACAAAACAAGTAAGATGAAGTTTATGAATCTGTGGACATGAACTCACCGGATCTTCAGACGGATCTTGTTCACCACATCATCAATATTAGCCAGAGACTGAGGAGAAAGACACAGACGGGAAATCAGGGAAAAGTCATCCATCCAAACAACATCCATCCAAAATTACATAATGTTTAACTTAATGCCACTACCAGCTCTTAAAAAAAGGTGTATAATCCAAACTTTATCACATAATTTTCACACTTTTACTTGCCGTTTTATCTCCTGCGCTGATGGTTGAGTTTGCGTTTCACACAAAACCCCCTCAGAACAGAAATGTATATTCTGTAGAATTCTATGTTTTTATTCTTAAGAGTGTAGCAGACTTTACTTTGGGTCACACAAATATGTTGAATTATTAATAACCTACAAATACAGGCCATGTGTGACCCCTCACCTGTTAAACTATTAGACCCAGCATCCTTTTAGGTGAACTGCATCAACTCATAAGAGCCCTTCTGTCAGATGTGAGGTACAATAAAGCGTTACAGTGACCCCTACTGGAGACAGAAGATAAATAAACCTGTATGTTGATGATCGCATGTCCACATGTCTAACATTTGCTGTGGATCCTTTACGTCGTGTGAATAGCAAGAGGGAGTCTCCATGGATTGGAGTTGTTTGTCCAGCACATCCTACAGATGCCCCCTCTTCCCATAATGCAACCTGGTCAGATCCCACACATACTCTTTCCTGTGAGTAATAGAAATCTGAAGTGGCTCAGGAAATAGAGCAGACGCCGGCACTCTGTGGGTTCAAGTGTCCTCGAGCAACGGCGTGAGGGATTGGTTATTGCTCCTGAGGAAGACGTGGCGTCTTGTCACCAGTGTATGAATGTATGACTGTCTGAATGTCTGAACGTATGAACGTATGAATGTGTGAATGTATGACTTTCTGAATGTGTGAATGTATGAATGCTGCCTCTTGTTTCAAATGACCCTGTTGGATGGAAAGTCATCCTTAAACAAGAAAGGGCATTGGGAGACCGCCCCAAAAATGTATTGAATTCTGAACAGAACTTTTTGACACATTCTTCCAACTAATACAAATGGATGAAGAAACTCTTTGGAAGCAACGATAACACATGTATGACGTCGCTGTACCTGCTCTGTGGGAAACAGCGTGTTGATGTATTCCACGGCATTGAAGTCTGCTCGGTCCAGCGGGTCTAGGCTCGGGAAAACCTTGAAAGTTAAAAGGAGAACAAATGACGTTAAGTCCAAACTTAGATAACGTTCTACTGAGATGTAGTCTAGACCCAATCTTTACAGCGCACTGCTGTTAAACCGTAGACTTTTCCCCTGTTATGGACCTGAAGCTGTTTTCAAGATGCCGTTTAATAGACCCGTTTACACTATTCTCATTTTGCTGTTTTATTTTTTATATGCTGTAAAGCACTTTGGTCAAACCTGGACTGTATTGAAGAAGGATTAGGAATAACTTTAGTAATCCAGGAGGGGCAGATTATTGTGCAGTACTGACCGTAAAATAACAACAGAACAGAATACACCTTTAAAACCAACATCCAGACATCTGGACAACAATGCAACATTAAAAAAATGACTAATAAAACAGATGCCACATACAAACAACAGAAAAATAGTTGCAGGGGGGCGTAAAAATAATGAATAATATAAAATATGGGCTTAACGTAAAATGATAAGATAATCACAGCGAGATGTTTAATAAGGAAATAAGAGGTGGTATTAAAGAGATTTTAAACCATCCTGTCCAACAGTAGAAATTCTATTATATATAGTTTGCTTACATTTTATCTCCGGAATCTTTTTGTCCATTGATTATTTTCTGCACTTGCCCTATGTAAAGTGCATTATAAATTAAATGTATTATTATTATTATTATTTGTGTGCTGCTGTAACACTAGAATTCAAACTGACTCGACTTGTATTTAATAGCATGACAGGCTAGGACAGCTACATAGCCTAACGTCATATATTACTTTCAGATTAGGTTAACGATAAATATAAGTTTAAACCTGCTTTTACGCAAGAAAACAAGAAAATAAATGTCTTCCAGCTGGCGGTCGAAATACAACACTGTCATTGTGTTGACAGTGTAACAGTTAGCATGTTGCTATTAGCCAGCAGAATGTTAGTAAAAAAAAACCTGAATTGCTACAATAAATTAAACTCCAGCCTCTACCTGTTCGATGGCGAGCTGCACCTCTGGGGTTAGATGCAGAATAGCCTCCAAATCCTCCGCAAGTTCAAATTCTTCCTCCTCCATCATCGTCAAAACAAAACCTTCTCCGGCATAGCGCTTCCTGGTGAGGAGGATCCTGGGATATCTGATGACGTCAAGATGGTGCGTTCAGGGCCAGTTGGCCAGATTATTATTATCGTTATTATTATTATTATTATTATTATTATTAATAATGAGCCACTACATCGTGTGTACTTTGTTTACCTTGCAATTCAAATAAAGTGTTAAAATTTAATTAAGAACCAGTAATATTCATATCAATGCCCATGACTAAAAAAGATTAGTTACCAGATTAGTTACCAAACCCTTGAAAGATGAAGAGGGAAATAATCGGACTTCTTTTGACCTTTAAAGACGTTTCACGTCTAATTCAAGATGAGCTTTATAAACTTTGAACAATAGCGGTACTTGCTTCAAATGAAACTTTCAAGGATTAACGTGACCTGGATGAAAAAGAATCTACAAAAATATCAGCAACCAAAAATTTATGAAAATATATTTCCTACTGTATAATAAGATTTGTTTCTTTTGCTTCCACTGTCATTTGTTATTTGGAATGTACATTTGTTCAAACAGTAATTTATGTTTTAGGAAGGAATGATAGATTAGATCAGATCAGATCAGATCAAATCAGATCAGATCAGATTAGATCAGATCAGATCAGATCAGATCAGATCAGATTAGATTAGATCAGATCAGATCAGATCAGATCAGATCAGATTAGATTAGATCAGATCAGATCAGATCAGATCAGATCAGATCAGATCAGATCAGATCTGATTTGATTTGATTTGATTTGATTTGATTTGATTTGATTTGATTTGATTTGATTCGATTCGATTCGATTCGATTAGACATTGCTCCAGGTTAAAATGAGAATATACCTAAAAATAAGAATTTTCACACAATTTTAATAAGGTATAAATAAAAACTAAAGAATAAATAAATTCAATATTAACAATCTTCAAACCCAGGTATTTGTATGTGATAAATTGAATTAAATCTGTTATATGGAGCTTTTTTCAGATGAGGGTTTTAACTCCAAAAAAAAAGTGTTCGATATTAAATATTGTTTTTCTATTTTAGAGATGTTAATCATTGTGGTGCAACACATCCTCATACCTCTGGGATTATTCAGGGAATGCTCATGGGGAATATTCATATAATATTATATTATATTCAGGTAATATTCATAACTGGGAAAAAAAGAGATATAATTAAAGAAAAATGCCGAATTCATGACTCCAGGGAGGATTTTGATTCCTGAGATTCATGATTCATGCTGTCGGACATTTTCAAAGGACGTAGGTGTGTACTGAAATGTAAATTGTTCCGAGACGGAACAAGAGGCTGAAAAGCAATAAGGCGAGAGAAGGCAATAAATGGCTGTGGTGGATTGAGTTTGGGTGCAACAGAGCAGCCGTCAGACGGCGGACATAAATCTCCCACAGATAGAAACACTTCACGGTGGACCTCTCAGCTGCTGCTCAAGACAAGCAGAGACTGTGAGTGTGTGCAAACGCATAATCACATCAGGGTGCTGGGATACATGATAATAACGACTGCAGCGTGTAATAGACATTTCTTATTCCATGGAGCGAATGGATGCTGCACAAAGAAAACACGGTTGCGTAATCCAGCTGTGAAAACATCTGCACATTAAAGTCAGATACAAACCTTTGACTTTATTATCGGTAGTGAAATAATTAATGTGCTAGTTTTGCATTTTCTGGAAATTTGAAATTGACTTTCCTGCAGGGAGTTAGAAGATAAACATATCAATACATCTCACCCTCTGGTATCAAACATCTCTTTCCTTGACAGGAAGGCAAGTAAGTATATTTTTTTAAAAAAAGAAAAAAAGTTGAACTATTCCTTTAAATTCGATGCACGTTTTCTGCAGAATGGCCTGAAATTAAACTTTTTTGACTATTTCTATACTTTAATATTAATGTTGTAGAACGGGTCAGATCATCTCCAGACCTGCAGGTCTTGTTCTGTGCTCCTAGTCTGTAGTGGTTAGAAACTACCAAAGTGGTCTAAGCGAGGATAGCGGTGACTGGCGTTCTGGTTGCCCAAGTCTTCTTGATGCATAGTGAAGGAGTAAAAGTAAGTCCTTGAGCCAAACGGTGGCCTTCAAACTATAAGGCAGGTGGTTATAATGATATGGCCAAATGGAATTTACCTGTAGTTTTTTAAATCAACCAAATTCCTAAAGAAAGTAGTCTCGCTGTGGCATTCACATTTATGACATATTTTTGGTCTCTATGCTTTCTTGTATGTTACATAATCTTTTTAATTTTTTTTACCAGAATCGGAACTACAATAAAATGACAAAATTTAACTTTTTTCAATGAACCCAGCTGAAAAAATTTAGAAAGGAAAAGAAAAATCATTGTGGTGCGAAAAAAAAATCAACAATGTGACAAAGGCTGCCTGAAGATGCTGTTTTAAAAAATAAAAATAATAATGGGGCCCAAGAACATGGGATATAAAAGAAATCATCCGGCGAAGATAAATTTTATACACGCAAAATAAACTTCAAATAACTCCACAGCTTCCAGGGGGATTTAGATCACCCTGGTGTCTATGGACAGATAATTTATTTTCATGTTTGTAAGATTGTACCTGTTCCTATGTGTGAGTAATCTGTTACTATGTGAGAGTAATCGGTTACCATGTGTGAGTAATCTGTTACTATATGTGAGTAATCTGTCACTATGTGTGAGTAATCTGTTGCTATGTGTGAGTAATCTGTTACTATGTGTGAGTAATCTTTTACTATGTGTGAGTAATCTGTTACTATGTGTGAGTAATCTGTTACTATGTGTGAGTAAACTGTCACTATGTGTGAGTAATCTTTTACTATGTGTGAGTAAACTGTCACCATGTGTGAGTAATCTGTTACTATATGTGAGTAATCTGTCACTATGTGTGAGAAATCTGCTACTATTTTTGAGTAATCCGTAACTTTTTTGAGTAATCTGTTACTATGTGTGAGTAATCTGTTAATATGTGTGAGTAATCTGTTACTATGTGTGAGTAATCTGTTAATATGTGTGAGTAATCTGTTACTTTGTGTGAGTAATCTGTTACTATTTGTGAGTAATCTGTTAATATGTGTGAGTAATCTGTCACTATGTGTGAGTAATCTGTCACTATGTGTGAGTAATCTGTTACTATGTGTGAGTAATCTGTTACTATGTGTGAGTAATCTGTTACTATGTGTGGGTAATCTGTTACTATGTGTGAGTAATCTGTTACTATGTGTGAGTAATATGTTTTGCCAAGATGGGCCACAAATTGGATTTTGGCTGCAAAATACCACCCATGTCCACCAGAGGGAGCTTCCTTTTTTTTTTTTTGCATCTTAAAGCAGAATAATGTAACTTAATTCAACCAAAAGACAAAGTCTCATAAAAGTTAAATAACAAAAAATAAATAAAAATAAATAATAACAGTTTTCTGAAAACATGATTTATCAAAACTGTTAAAGTGTTTTCACTTTATAGTGATGACAGATGCAGACGAAGCAGTGATCTAATTATAATAATAATAACAATACATTTTAAAATGGATATTTTATTATTACATTTATCATAAACAGTATTATATTATTTTATTATTATATATAAAATGTCAAAATGTCTATTTAATTGGCAATAAAATTATGATTAAAATGGTCATTTTATTGCAAATTTAGAGCGTCTATGATAAATCAACGAATTAAATGAAATATGCAGAGTCATCATTTTTGTTCGGTGAAGACATTAAAAGGTTAAACTCTTTATTATTATTTTTTTTTTACCCATAATTTGCTCAAGACAGAATATCTTACATTCACTTATTATTATTATTTGTTTTGGTTCTGTGGTTGCAGGTTTCTACCAGAACATATTAGTACTGATTAAAATCCCCTTTATTATATGTTGCTGTTTTTTTATTGAATTAATTGCACTCATAATTCTTTAACTGTACTGTTTATTAAAAAGAAACAAAAAAAAACCTCCAATAACCTCAGACTCTTGTTTCGCTGATGCAACTTCCCCCGGGGAAATATAATCAAGCGGAACATTTCTGGACTGGATATTGCTTAACCATCCAAAACTTCCAGGAGTCGTTAAATCCCCAAAACCACCTGCATCCAAAACTTCTGTCCCGCTTAGTTTTTCACGTCACGCCACGTCCGCCGGTTACAGAAAACCTCGTGTTGACTTCATCCTGACGTGAACTAAAATCCTCTTCCTCTGCAGAGGCTCAGGAATGCTTTGGCGTTAGCATCGGATGCTATCTGGCTAATGAAGCGTTTCCATCGGCTCGGTGGTCATCTTTTAATATTTCCACTTTCCCCATTCATTCATTCGTTCATGTCTGCCGTGTTTATCTCCGCAGCCTGAGGCGTCACGTAAAATGATGACGGATTTATGAATAGAATAATTAATGCAGCTGTAAACATCCGGCCTGCTTCCTGTTTGAGGAAAGTAAGAAGAATGCGCTCGCATAGAAACAGATGGAAGACGTGAGTAAAGGGAACGTTGGGATTTAACCCCTCCACCCTAGAGTCTCGTATGAACGTGAATATTTATACCACTGGTTGAGTTTTAATTATGCAGGTTTTAAAATAGAACTGCAATCTTCTTATTTTGCCAAAGATCTGATCTTTCATGCTGGATTTATAGACGTATTCATCCTGCAGCTGATGAACCAAATCAAAATAGAGTGAGGGTTAATTTTAGCGCTTTATTAAACTGCAGCGGGGGCGTTATTTTTTCTTCTTCTTCTTCTTCCTCACAGATGTGATTCTTCCTCACAGGCAGGTGAACTCAGGTGAACTCAGGTGAACTCAGGTAAACTCGGGATTATCGCGTCCATTTGTTTTGCAGATATTCACCCGGATGACTCCGCCTCCGGAATTAATTAATGAGTTGTTTAATTTGTGGAACGTTTAGCGGGAACGCCGCGCTGGAAGGCAGTTAAGAGGATTAATTTGAGTCATTTTTATTTTTATCCATATTAAGTTTCATTAACGCGGTTGATAGAAAAGATTCGGAGCCGTGTTTAAATATACATATACATATATATATATATATATATATATATGTATATATATATATATATATATACATATATATACTATTTTCCAGCCATAACTTCCATCGTTGGTCTGATTTAGGCCAAATTTGTATATTTATTTTGTACGTATCACATTTTACCCACTAGGGGGCGTTTTTTTGTAAAATGAAAAACACCGTTTTTTTTGGACACAACTTTACATTTAATGTGAGGAGGTCAAGCTTCTACTGCGTATTTGTGAAACTTGAAGCTAAATTCCATCATTCCATCAAACTTCATATGCGGGAGGATAAACGCGAACAAATAACTCCGCCACCGGAACCTGACACACAAATTTGGCAATATTGTAAATTTCCACACATAAAAGTGACGATATTGCAAATCTCCCTTCAGAAAAACGGTAATAACGCAGACATGAAGTCATGCTCGTCCATTCTCTCATACACAGTTTGCTTAAAAGGCTAGTTTGATCACAAACGACTCCAAATCTCAGATAATGAGACTAAAACCCGATCAGAGAATCCCATTTATGTAAGACGATCTATTTCTGTTTCTGTGAAGTAAATCCTCTTTCCCCGAAGTCCCACTCCTCCACCCGTCGGTGTTTGTTCGCTCGTTTAAATTTCTTTCCCTTCTTTTGTCTCGTTCTTTGGTTTCTTTTTAAAATTGCTGCTTTTCTCCGTTTCATATAGGATGGAGCCGAGGCGTCTATGACGAACAGGAGAATTAGCGTGTGTGTGTGTGTGTGTGTGTGTGTGTGTGTGTGTGTGCGTGTGTGTGTGTGTCAGGCTGTGGAGGATGATGGGGGCATGGAGGACCGTGGCCTAGCAGAATCAGAAGTACGGCGAAGAGTCATTCCATCTCCAATGTTCTTTCTCCTCCAGAGTTCAGTGTGTGTCGGAGAAATCAATGCAGCGATTACACAGCCGGCGCCGCCGCGTTCCTTCCTTCCGTCGGCGTGGGCGTATCTCGCTGTTCAGCGGTTTGAAAAATGCTCCAACTTCCCGCCTCTCAGCGGGTTTTCTTTTCTCCCAGTGAGGCGGAGGCTTTGTGTCGAAGCTCTTTTCATGTTACTGAGACCGAGAGGAAAAAATATATATATATTTATATATACATATATATATTTATATATATATATATATTTATATATATATATGTGGATGTGATGTCGAGAAAAGACGAGTTCTTGGAAATCACAGATGGGCAGAAAAAAAAACAAGATTCAAGAAAATTCATTTCTACTGTTTTTCTTTGCTCTTTATTAGCGTCGCTCCCAGATCTATATCTCTATTTCTAAACTCAGACTTTTTTATTATGATGCTTTCTACACTCTAAAAATAAAAATAAATCTTCGTCATTGACGATAGAATTCCGGCGGCTTCGGTTGTCAGAGTTTTTACCGTCAAAAATATAGTCACCTTTTACAAGACAGTGGTAAATTACCGTAAAACAGATATAATGTCAACCTGTAGTTCATTACATAGAATAACAGTAAATTACAATGATTTCCTAACTTTTACCTAGAAATCAACATTATTTCCAGCAAAGCAGCAAAGGCTTTGATGAGGTCCAGAATCGGCTACGGGACTGGGTCAGAACGTCTCCTGAGCTGCAAGTTGGTTCTGATAGCAAGGTGTCAGAACACCGAGTACTTTGCTGCAGCCTGTTTAAGGCGGTGACGCAGCAGCAGACCAGTCGGAGTGTTTGTGCTGACCCGTTCTGGTGTCATCGGCATCAGAACTGGACCATAAAGGTGGCATGAACTGATGGAACACACAATAAGTTCACAATGAGTCGCGCTGTCGCATCGACACACATCAAATCAACTGAAAGGGAATCCTGGCGAGTTAAAACCGCTTCCACTGTGTGTTTTTTTTTTTGGTTGAAAGATTATGATCCTTAAACCGCTCGACCGTGACGCCGCCATCCATCATATCCTGGTCAGCCCTCTGGAGTTTCTTCCATACCATAATCAAACTCCTGCGAGGGAAAAGTCATCATATGGAACAATAAATTGCACGAGTGTCTGTGATTCACTAAACTGTCGGCGTTACTTTCCCAGTTTTAGCTTAGAGTTCGGGTTGATTTCAGATTTTAGGGAAGCTCAAGCACGACTATATTTCCTCTCAGCAACCCCAACCTCCAGAAGTTCGGAGACGATTCAGCCATCGCTGTCAGAGGGAAATACAAGAGAGTCATCATGGCGTTTATGAAGCGCTGAGAAGTCCATCACCTGCAGATTAACCCTTTCACGTCTTCACCAAGAAAGACAAACTATGGAGAAATTATCCCTTTTTTTTAACAGGAAAAAAAAAGCATTTTTTTTGGGCATTTAATTTGATAAATTAAAAGTCTAAAGTCTAAATTCTAAACTCTATGTTACATATATTATCTAAATTTGTCGTGTTTTAAAACTGTTTTCAACAATCTCTTAATGTTATTTGGAACTTTTCTCGCGCTGTTCGTTTGTGTAAAAGATCTTTGAATCGAACCCGCTGCTGAAATCTACGATATAAATAAATACGCTGCCTTTCCTAGTTTGAGATTATCTAACAGTCTGTGTGTCATCAGAATCATCCCATCACTGACTTGTGAGGAGTTATCTGTGACAGAAGAGCAGCTGCAGGAGTGAAGGGAAAGGTTTCCAAGATGGAGGTGAGAGCAGTTCTGCAGGATGGTTTAGAGACGGTGGTTCTGACCAGAAGACAGGAGGCGGATCTGAAGATGAAGATGTTCTCTGGGAGTGAGGAGGAAGGACAGGATTAGAAAGGAGACATCAGAGGGACAGTCCAGGTCAGACGTCCTGGAGACAAAGTCAGAGAGGACAGATTGAGATGGTTCTGACCCGTGAAGAAGAGGAGGGATAGTGGATACTGGTAGAAGGATGCTGGAGATGGAGCTGGAGGCAGGAGAAGAAGGTGAAGAACAAAGAGGAGAGAGGACATGCCGTTGGTTGATGTGACAGAAGAAGAAGCAGGAGACAGGGGGAGTTGGAGACAGATGTGACGACCTCACATCTGTCTCCAAAGAAGAAGAAGAAGGAGAAGCTGAAATCTTCTCCTCACTGCCTCTTTGTCTCTGCAAACTCTTCCTCCTTTCAACTCTTTCTTCGTCTTCGTCACACATAGTAAAAAAAAGGAGCCCTGTAAGGAGATGTAAAGAGATGTTGTTGTTGTTTCTCAGGAGGGCACGGCTCCTCCTCCGCTCAGAGTTAATCTCCCCTCCACAGTGTTGAGGGTTTCTCCTGCAGGAGGACCGGCTGGTAAACGTCGGCGGTTATTGGATTATCTGCTGCCTGGGAGACGCTGATAATGACTTATGGACCGTGCGGTCCGGTACCGGTGGCGCTGAAACCGTGCGTGCGTCCGATTGCTAGCGTGCATGTGACCATTAAGACGGACTGTTTGTACTTTCGCCGGCTCCCCGAACGATTTCCCCTCTGAGTCCGGACCCCCCTCTATCATGGAGACGGAGGGAGACGGATCAGGAGGACAGATTTGGACCAGTCCGTCTTCGTTTGCTCTTATTAGTGGCGCCGCAGATCCTTTTTTGTTAACGCGATAAGTCAAAACTTATTTGATGGGTCTTCCTACCGCCATATACCTTAATGTGAGGAAGAACTGGGTTGATTTTGGGAAGGTCAGTTGTATATTTCAGACTCAGGCTCAGGTTCAGGCTCAGACCCAGGCTTAGGTTCAGGCTCAGGTTCAGCCCAGGTTTAGGTTCAGGCTCAGGGTCAGACTCAGGCTCAGGTTCAGCCCAGGTTTAGGTTCAGGCTCAGGGTCAGACTCAGACTCAGACTCAGACTCAGGTTCAGATCCAGTCTCAGGGTCAGATTCAGATCCAGTCTCAGATTCAGATCCAGTCTCGGGCTCAGACTCAGGCTCAGGGTCAGGCTCAGGTTCAGGCTCAAGTTCAGGTTCAGGTTCAGGTTCAGACACAGGTTCAGGCTCAGGTTCAGGTTCAGGTTCAGGCTCAGGTTCAGGTTCAGGTTCAGGCTCAGGTTCAGGTTCAGGTTCAGGTTCAGGTTCAGACACAGGTTCAGACACAGGTTCAGGCTCAGGTTCAGGTTCAGGTTCAGACTCAAACACTGAATGATTAAACACACATTAGCTGATGCCTGCAGTAATTATCTGTATCAACGCTCCCCATCATGAGATACAGAACCCGTCCTCCTGTTGATGCACATCAGCCCGCATACTAATGAGCAGCGCGTCTCATTAAGTCCAGTTATCAGACCCCCGTTAATTGAGTCATTTTGCTGGATAATAAGGTCACCTTCCATCCCTCATCCTTCACGCCTCCAGGTTTTTCTCCACCCTCCTCTTCCTCCTCCACCACACGTTTGCTTCAAATTCTTCTTCTCACCCATCACCTCTGCTCTCTCTCTCCCAATCCCATTGTCTAGGTCCGACTGCCGGCGCCGGCTCTCCCGGGTTTATCCTCCTCTTTTGTTCGAATCTGAAAACCGATCGATAAAAAAATAAAGCCGACAACTGATTGAATGAAAACGTTGTGGAAAGCGTTTGGGTTCAGCTTTAAATGTTTTATTTCTAGACTTGTATTTAAGTTTTATTTGTGATGGTTGAATTTGAGTTGGGAATTATTCCAGTATTAGTAAAACAAGCGGAGCTGATGTCTTTATTTCATAGAACGTCATCTAGATCTGACTCTCCGGTATCAAAAATCTACTTTTCACATTTCTTTGTCGTCAAATGTCATCATGTCAGCCGCCGTCCCGCCTCCCGGAGATCATCAGAACCCCAAAGAAAAGCCTCACGTTCATAAATTCCCGGTGTCTCCACGTCTGAGGAAACGGGACTATCTGCCGGAATATCGCAAATCAGTCAGCGGGCCGAACTTTAAATGTCAGCGTCAGATCTGCCGCTAACATCTTTCCTGCAGTCCTGCAAAAAAAAGGAAACAAAGAAAGTTCTGTACGACCCCTGGACGCCTCCTCGGCGCCGCCGCTAGCGCTCCGTTTTCCAAAGAGAAGGTTATTTGTGTTCCGACTTTGAGTGTCTTTTAATCGTCGTAAATCCAGAGTTAATATTGTGCGTCTGGGTTTAATCTCCTTTAAAGGAAAGATCGTTCCTCTGATCTGAGACGGATTATGGATTATGGAGCAGGAACATTGAATCAACATCTATTCTGCTCTCTTTCAACCCTACTGCCTCCTCCTCAGAGGCCCGTTCTGACCTGTGGTGTTCCCCAGGGCACCGTCCTTGGACCCCTACTCTTTCAAACACAAACAACACATGCTAAACAGTTTCTCGGCACAAGCTAACGACGTAATAGATTAGCGTTTGTCTTGCATTTTCGTAGTCCAACAACCGAATAAGGTTAAACTACATCGCAAAAATATTGTCATCTTTGGGTCGCAGCCTTTTGCAAATGCCAGTTTTTATATTTGGGAAAAGTCGTGGATGTTATTGAGTCGTCTTTGTTCCCGCGGTAGATACTTCGTGTTAAAGTGATAACTGAGAAATTACTTCACGGTTCGTTTTCAAATTCTGTAACCACATAGATCTTAGTGTGAGGAAGGACTGGACTGATTGTCAATCGTATATTTGCACCACTAGGGGGAGCTTTATCTACAAAAGTTCTTCGGCCATACATTCTCAACCATATGAATCGACTTGAGGAAATCTATCATGTTTACGTCACATTTTAACCGTATTTTAATTCAACAGTTCATTATTTACACAATTCAGAAAATAAAAAAAAACTTCAGAATTTATCTCACATTTCATTTCAAGAGTCCGATCAGCGGGATTCTTCGTTCTACGACGGGGATCGGGGACCTTTTTCGAGGGATGTCGGGTTAGTTTTGCTAATTCTCTATTTTTCTCCTGATCTGGCTCAACAACTTTCTCTCTCAGACGACTTAAGAAATTATTCAACCAAACATGATCGGCAAAGACAATTTTAACAAACTCATGCTGGCTTCCTCTTTAAGTCGGGTTTCCAGCTCCTCATCATCAGACTGAACCTACATGGAGTCCGAGAGGAAGGCGCGGAGTCGTGGCGAAGGCGAGCGGCGGTCCGGGATCAGGATCATAAATGTGCAGCAGCTCTTCCTCCCCAAACGGCTTCATTTACAATTAATGAACTGATAGAGTGATGAAGAAGAGAAATGCTGAGGTGCATTAGTTCACAGCAGGTGTTTCATCAGCATAATCAACAATTCATGGAACGTCTGACTCAGCATTCTCCGAGTTCTTCACGGCTCAACGGCTTATTAACAATTCAAACCTTTTATTTCTTTTATTTCTTCTTTCTTATTACTGAGAAACATTTTACACTCATTTCTTTTTAATAAATCTTTCCTTCATCTTCGTGGCGGCGAGAAGGTTCCAGGTTCAAACCAAACCTCCGGGGAGAAGGGAAGGAAGAGCAAATCCAGCAAAGCCCCCGATCCCCCTGCGTCATACACTCAAAAACAACAACTCATTACAAGTTTATACGGAAGGGCATTACATTCATCAAAAAAATAAATGAAATGACACCTTTTCTCCTAATGAGAGAAGATAATTTTATTACATTGTTTTTAATTTTTTGAAATATCCTTTTTTTGTGTGTATGTGTGTGTGTGTGTGTGTGTGTGTGTGTGTGTATGTGTGTGTGTATGTGTGTGATAGTGTGTGTGTGTGTGTGTGTGTGTGTGTGTGTGTGTGTGTGTGTGTGTGTGTGTGTGTGTGTGTGTGTGTGTACAAGCTCTACAGTAATAAGCTAGTTGGAGTCTCCAGTTCATTTATCTCACTCCATTCAGAGTGACCTTCAGCCGCACACACACACACACACACACATACACACACACACACACACACACACACACACACACACACACACACACACACACACACACACACACACACACAGCAGAAAGTTATTACTGCTACTGTAGTGCCTCTCATTTCCTCTCCTGTCTCTCTCTGAATCTCTCTGGCTGAGATGGAACGATCCGGCGGGTCGGCGCGAGAGAATAACGGAGAGGGAGTTAAGGTCCAGACTCAGGTTTATATCTGAACACGTCATGAATCAAATCTCAGAGATGGAAGTGACGAAGAAGAAGATGAAGCTCTGGATTCCTCCTGTGTGTGTGTCGGTATCTTGGCGTTCGCTCGGCGCTTCATGGCAGCGACTCAACGACGAGATGAGAAAGAGATTAAAGAACATTTGACGGCTAGGATCCAATCCGATAAGTGGATTTGTTCTGCTTATTTTCTGTTCCGGAACTGAAGCCCACACGTTTGATAAAAGGAACAGTTTGTTTTCGGAGGTGAGTTTTCAGATAAAGACAAAAAGATGGATGTTCTATTATTTTATTTCTGCGTGTCTAGTTTGGGGTGGAGGTGGAATGTTGGTGGTGCTGAGAAGGGATTTCCAGACATTCCTCCACCCTGGAAATCTGACGCAACGGACCCAAACTGGACCGGGTCAGAGCCCGATTACGGTTCGGAACAAGGACGTTTTTGCAGAACCGGCTCAGGTATAGTTTATGCATGAATTGATTCAACCCAAATAGACGGAACCAGCATGGTGGAATAAGTTCTGCGAGTGTGACCCGACCCTGACGAGCAGCGGGCAGATCCACTCTTCAACTCCAAATTGGATTTCATTTAATGCACTGCAGGGCCCGGCGGACGGCCCGGATACGCCGACTGAATTTCGTCCGGTTTTTTTCCTGAAGGATGATTTAGGCGGTAGAAGATGAAGGCCACACGACTGGAAACATGTCTGACCACGTGAAGAAAACGAGACACCTGTTGCGGTCCACTCTGACGGTTCTGGTTCTGGTTCTGTTGAGCAAAGATGAGACGGTTCACAGAGAGCCCAAATTGACAGTCTGTGTTTCCAGAGGTTCGCCTCTCTCTCGCTCTAAACGAGCTGCATAAATCAAACCGGACCGACTCTGTCGACCCCGACGGCGAGGCTGAATCCGCCGAAAAGTCCCCGGTCCCCTGCGTCATACAAGTAATCCCCCGGATTGAACTCCTAAAAGTAAATACTCCTCAAACATAAATATGTCTGATCACATAGTTGAGTTTCATGAAAGGATTTGAATAAGAGGCCCTTGATTCTGCGAGCCTCATCTCTACAGGCAGCTGGTTCCGGCGCTGAAAGGGTCCTGATGGCAAAGACACACCTTTAGATCGAAGCCTGGGCTTTGGAACAGAACCAGAAGGGCTCACCTGAGGATCTAAGGCTTCGGCTGGCTTGTACTGGGTCAGCATTAGTCAGGAACCGGACCCAGGCGTCATTAAAAAAAAAAGACCGCTGAAAGCTTTAAATCAATTCTAAAACCCAGGGTGCTCCAGGAGGAGGAGGAGGAGGGGGGAGGAGGAAGAGGAGGACGAGGACGAGGAGGAGGAGGGGGAGGAGGGGGAGGAGGAGGAGGAAGAGAGACGATGGAGAAGGTGTAGTGATGTCACTGTACACTTAGTGTTCTTAAAACTACCTTGTCGCAAAAGGGGGCGGCGTCTTAACCGCATATGAAAGTGTTTTTCTTCATCGCTCTCATTGCGATCATTGTAAAATGTGCATATTTTACGAAACATTTAGATTTAGATTTAATATTTGGAGCTAAACGCGACAAAACCGTTAAAATGAACTTTAGGTACTTTTACTCCATTTTAAAACTTCATCAGGAATCGTTGACGTCGCACATATTCCTCAATTCTGCTCGGGTACCGGATCCACGTCTGGGATGGAGAAAATAACAGCTGGTTAATCTGCAGCAGATAAACACTTTTGTCATTTTAAAAGTTTAATAGTCTAAATGATCTCAGTCCCTTTTTTCCCTCCTCTGCTTTACTTTTGTCGGAATCATATTTATTCCAGTCTGCAGAGATAAGAAGCTGTCAGGATTCATAATGGAGTCTCATTCTCCTCATATTCCCCTTTTACACAATCGAATGTAAGTGGAAACACCTTCATCCTCTGCCACCACGTTCTGCCTCTATGCCCCGCCCCCTCCTCGACCTCTTCCTCCCCTCCTGCTCCATCAGCCCCTCAGGCGCCGAGCGTGATTCAACTTAAAATGAGAAAGTGTGAAATTTAAATAAAGGTTGAGGAGAAACTGTGAGAAAAGGGCGGGAAAAGACCCGGAGGAGAAATCCATTAATTCAGGGGGGGGGCGGAGTCTAAGCAAGGAAAGGAGGTTATAATGTTTAAGAGAGCTCAAGAGAAATGAGAGAGGATGAACTCCTCTCAACGCCGAAGAGTTGACCTCTTATTCCAGCTGGAATTAAATGAAGAAAAAAAAAAGGTGCAGAAATGAATCGAGTCAAAAATAAAAATTAAAAGAAGAACAGAAAAGAATTCTTGTGTTTTTTTATAGGAGATTATGAATTATATCGTCATCAGCTCACCCCTCCCTGTCCACGAATCTACGGTGGCCTTCAAGGGTCAGAATGATGTCACCCAGTAGGTATCGGACACGCCCCCTCTGGAGACATAAAAGGCTTTTTCCAAACAGCTGATTACACACTAATAAAAACCTGCTTGTAAATATTAAATTCCATTTCTTCGACCTGATACCACTTTATTTATTAGAGAATGCACCTTTAAATAAATATAAACGGATATAAATAATAAAATATGATATATACATTCATTCATTTGCACCAGATTTGGACTAAATAAGACTAAAAGTTGAGAATTTAGAATTTTATAGTTGACTTCTATGAGGATAGAAAATTTGAATATGTTGCATTTTATTTTTTGTCTGTAAAAAAGTGATTTATTTTTTCGTAAAAAGAAAAAAAAAAGAAGCTGAGAAGTGTTTGTAGATTAAGCTCCCCCTAGTGTTGGAAATAAACAACCGACATTTCCAGAAATGACTCCAGTTCTTCCTCACACTGAGGTCTATGTGGTTATAAAAAGTGAAAATGACCCATGATATAGTTTTTGAGTTATCGCGTTAAACATGAAGGATCAGCGGAGATGATTCCGTAACATCCTCGAGTTTTCAGGTATATAATTAAGAGCTAGCATACATTTATATATTCATGTTTTATATATTGTGCGTGTACTCTGTGTTATTTTAATGCTCAGGGAGAGATGGATTCATTTATACCATAGATAGAGAGAGAGAAAATTGGAAGCAGGCAATAAACCAGCTTGAAAAGGCATTCAGCGAGGGGGCGGGGCTTAGTGAAGCGTCAATCAAAGGAGCAGTTGACCACAATCTCGTGGTTTGAAGTTTCATCTCTGCCTGTTTCTGTGAAATCCTCACGGAGAAGTTCGGCGCTTTCGTCTTCGCCTCCTTCTGTGTCTTCAGGACAGAAAATGCGAGCGCGACCTCCAACAAACAAACCGGGATCATCCGTTTCACAGCGAGTGGGCGGGGCTGGAACGCGCTCAGAGGAAATCTTTTCTTTTCATCTTTCTTTCCGCTGGATGTAGAAAACATCTTCAAATGTCTGTGACACACTTAAACTTCAACGATGGCTGTCTCAGTGTCTCAGCAGCTCCTCGTGAGAAGAGTCCTCCCTCTGTCTCCCAACAGCCGTCGTACGAGAGACGAAGACGCTCGGCGCAAAATGAAATATCAAGCGCTGACATTTTCACAGCGAGATGAAGAAATGTTGGATCTAAAGGATGAGATATTTATGAGCTGCAGAAGTTGGATTGTACAACGTTTGAATGCATGTTTGAATCTTCTCAGTGACATCAGAGTCAGGGAGGATCCCTGTGTCTGATAGAATCCTGCACTGTAAAAAAAATGTCTTCACTGGTGAAACTCAATTTAATTAATTATGATTGAGACGAAAATTTGAGTTGAAAATATTTGTTTTAATTGTGTCACGACGGGAAATGTTTTTTTGTTTTTTTTAATTTACCGAAAATTCTCTTTTTACAGTGTGGAATATTTGACTTAAAATACAGCAGAAATAAAACAATGTCAGGTCTGTACACCTATAAAAAAATGTGTTTATTATTTTTTACGTTTTTTCGAAAAAGCTGGAAATTCCCTTTTATTTTTTTTTAATACTTTTGGAGTCTAATCATACACTGTAAAAATTATGAACTTAAAGAAATCACATCACCTAGCACCCTGAATTAAATCAAGTGTTTTTGATGAAGGCAAAGTAAGTTTTTGAGTTAATTAAACAAATCTCTTTTTACAGTGTCTAATATCTGACTTAGAAACAACACCGAAAAAAAACAATTTCACATTTGGGTACCAATAATAAACAATTATTTCCAATTATTTTCAATTATTTATTATTACTTTATATTTTAAGGTTTTTCGAAAAGAACAAATTTCCAAAGCTGGAAATTCACTTTTTTATGTTTTTACAGTCTAATCATGCACTGTAAAAAAAAATGTTTGATGAACTCCCGAATAGTACCCCGAATTAAATGAAGTATTTTAGAATCAAATTTATTATTTTATTTGATTGTTGACAGGTGAAGCAAATTTTTGAGTTCCTGTTTTTACAGTGTTCCTCCATCAGAAACATCTGGGACCATGAAATGGTTTTTGAGTTATCTCCAGAAAACAGTCTTTTCTCCAGAAGCTCCCCCTGTGAGCTTTTAAACTCACACAGACCTCAGTGTGAGGAAGAACTGGATTGATTTTGGGGAAGAACAGTTCTATATTTCTGACACTAGAGGGAGCTTTAACCTCTAAACGGTTTCTGGCCTTAATTTCTAAACCGTTGGTCCGATTTAGTCCAGATTTAGTGCAGATGAATCGAGTTGAGGAGGTCTATCTAGTCTACTTTATATTTTACTGTAATAGTTCATATTTTACTCACTAGGGGGAGCTTTTTTCAAAAACAATTCAAAAACTTTCTAGAAATTTGTCCATTTAAGTCCAAATTCGGTGACTATTAATGACCTTGAGGAGATCTATCTTGTATATTTCTTGTTGTAGTTCATATTTTTCTCACTAGGGGGCTTTTTCTTTTTTTTTAGAATCCAGGAGTCACTTCTTCTACTTGAACACAGTCAAACAGGAATATCGGCAGAAACACGTAGACAGAAGCAGGAAGAAGTCTGAACTGCAGGAAAGCAGGAAGTCGTCCATCCAGAGGGGATGAGATGAGAATCTGCCGGCGGGGGGGGGGGATCTGGAGATAAAAGCAGTGGAGCAGATGGCAGAATGTATCTGAGAGGGACGTGAGCTGAGATGAGTTCCGGACAGCCGAGTTCCACTGCATCAAATCCCTCGCACAGACGCCTGATGTGGTCTGAAGACCCTCAAATCTGTACGCCGGGGAGAAGCTCAGCCGCCGTGTTCCAGCAGAGGAGCGTCCTCAGCTGCTGCCGGACCCTCCGAGGACGACCTCGCCTCCAGAGCCAGAGAGCAGAGGGAACATCTGGAGACCTCATTCCAGAGGGAAGTTCAAACACTGGAACCCTGATCGGAAAAAACTGCAGTTTGGAATCAATCAGATCTGCAAGAGAAAAAACCAGATCGATAAATCAGAGAAGAAGGAAGGAGTGAAAGAAATCCTGGATTAAGAACCTGGACTGTTTCAATGTATGAACCTGGACTGTTTCACTGTAAGAGCCTGGACTGTTTCACTGTATGAACCTGGACTGTGTTAGTATTGATGCAGCGTCAAGAACTGTCCTGTTGCCACGGTTACATCTTGAATGAATTCAATTCTTCATATGAGATATTTTCTCGCAGTGTTTCGTTATTTTTGAAAATCAGTTGTTACTAAAACTAATATTAAAAACATCTGTATGAAGCTGCAGATCCTGATGTCAAATTAGTTTCACAACCAATCTTTCCTAAAACCAACCCAGTTGTTCCTCACAGTAAAGTCTTTTTAGATACACATTTTTTATAATTATCCTTTAAATGTGTTTTGAGTCATGTCTGTAAAACAGTGTTTTCCATAATAAATAAAAAAAAGCTCCCCCCTAGTGCCGGAAATAAACAACTGATCTTTCTCAAAATCAATCCAGTACTTCCTCACACTAAGGTCTGTGTGAGTATACAATTTTAAGTATACAATTTTTTTTTGCCGCAGGTCCTTCGCGTTAACGCGAAGGACCTGCGGCAGCGGACGCAATGACGATTCCATAATATCCCCAACTTTTCGGGGGTATAATTATTATTTTTACAAGATGGATATCCGTGAGTTGATCTTATAAACTAAATTTGGACCCACTTGGAACAAAGTTTAAGAGGCTAATAGATCCTCCAGTTAATAATTAATGATCCATACATCTTGCCTTTCCTGAAATCGCTCCAGTCCTTCCTCACTCTAAGGTCTTTGTTGATAAATAGTCTGGAAATGATCCATGGAACAGTTTTTGAGTTATGGCGTTGACACGAAGGACCTGCGGCGACGACCATTCCATAATATTCCAGATTGTTTTCGGGGATGTAATTCAAACGACTCTCATCCGCTGAACAACCATTCTTGTTCTCGTATCGCCGTGAACTGAAAATGTTAAAGTCCAGTGTCTGCTCAGAACATCCTGCGTCAGAGCTGGAGACATAATTGGAAGCTAAAGAAAGCTAAGGGTAAGAAAAAAAGGGAAAGTGCAGGAAAGAGGACACTTCCTTTTATTTGTTTTTATCATTAGGATGCTTCTCCCAGTGTGACTCTGACAGCATCGCCGCCATCTTTTCCTCCGCTCCGATTTAACGAGCGAGTCTTGACCTTCAGCTAAACAAAAAAACTCCATTTCAGCTTAACAAGGAAAACTGTAGCCGCCGTTAGCAACTAGAGCGGGGAGAGCCGATTCTAGCCTCTACCCCCCGACTGTAGCGCCGGGGTCGGTGTCCGTTCCCCTCAGCTTCGCCTCAGGGGTCGGACGGCGAGCCGTGACTCTAAGGTCGTGGCGAGATGGAGGTTTGACATCATTTAAGGAGTTTATACGCAGTTTAAAAAAAGTGATGAGTCTTAAAAAGCAGACGTCTGCAGAGTGAAGACGTTCCTAACAGGATGGAGATTTGGTGATGACATCATCCACTCCCTCCTTTATTATTATTATTATTATTAATATTATTATTATTATTATTATTATTATCCTCCATAATGGAGATCTAGTGAAAGTTCCGTCAGAAAAAGTGTTTAATTTTTCATCAGCCCCAGCCGAGTCCTCAGCCACCACCACCAGTATCCAGACTCCAGAGGGGGGATATGTGGAATATCCTATCCTAGCAGAGACCCTTCAATCACAAACTCCCCCGAAGACTCTGATAGACTCTTCATCTCACCTCTGCAGATTTGAGTGGTCTTTGAGCAAACCTGCAGTGAAATGGTGAGTTTAATTTTCTCTATCGGGTTCATATGTTTGTTAAAATTCCCTCTGAAAGGGTCAGAACCGCACCTCACCGGGTTAAAGAAAGAATCAGTCAGAATGCCTCAGCGGCTGGTAAGAACCCACGTCCACGATGTGAAAAAAAAAGATTGACAGCCTGGTATCGCAATCTAGAACGTGTGGAGCTTGACCCGGAGAAAACCGGGTCTCTGAAGGCCGTTAGAGCTCAGCAACGTGAGCCGCAGACCCAAAATCCAGCCGAGGCAGGTCAAAGGTCACACATACCTCCACCTCTCCAGACAAAGACAACCTGCAGGACGGTATCGGGTCCAGAATCTGATCAGCGACAAAAAAAACACAAACTCCAGCCGTTCTCAAACAAGATTGAGTCCAAAAAGTTAGAAAGAAAAAAAAGGTAATTTTTATTTAGAGGTAATACCAAATATGAGAAACTAAAATGCCGGAGGTTAGGGTCCATTTCGGCGGGATATCGGACACAAATTTCTACGTTGGAGGAAAATCGCATAAAGTTGGACCGCCTCCTTGGTTTTGTTCTCATAATTTACCCACTAGGGGGAGATTTTTTTGAATTTCTTTATTTGACTAAAAACACTGTTTTTCGGACATAACTCCCGAACAGTCGGTCCGATTTAGTCCAAATTTGGTGCATAAGAATCGACTCAAGGAGATCCAACTTGTTTATATCATATATTACTCTAAAGTTACATATTTTACTCACTAGGGGGAGCCTTTTAAAAAACGTTTTACTAAAAAAACACTGTTTTTTTCGGGGATAACTTCACGTAAAAGTTCTGTTCGAATTTCAATCAGGGGGTTTGCTTGTACAACACAGGGGACTGGGGGCTTTTTCGGGGATCCACCCCTGATGTCATGGCAGGCAGATGAAAGTGTTTGTGATGAAATCCGTTTCTGTTGGCGTCTTTCTGATTGGATGTTTTTCTGCAGCTCAGCCGCCGATCGATGTTAACGTTCGATCGGCAGAGTTGAGTTTACAGCAGAGATCAAAACCTCGGGCTTCTGGGGGTCCTGTTTGACCTCCCGTCAGATATCTGATGTTTCAAAACAGAAAGTTGTCGAGATCAAGCCTTCTGCCTTTCATCGATTTACCTGCTGCAGAACCAGCAGGACCGCAGAACTTGTCTGGACTGGATCGCAGAAAGTGATTGACTGTTTAAAAAACACGCTGATCAATGAATGAATCAACAAAAATATACGTTTGATTCTATTTAGTGTTTAGAAACCAGACATATGCGACCTTTTTGATTATTCTCTATTGAAGCCAAACCAAACCCAGTGGGGGGTCCAGAACGCTCGAGTGGGCCATGTTAAACTTGTGATGAGTCGGTTACCATGGTAACTTTACTCTACGAAACCTGACCTTACCTGCTGGCAGGTTTTTTTCAG
>JBBDHG010000362.1:150000-157500 GCA_037951165.1 Lophius americanus
ACACACTCACAGACACACACACAGACACACACTCACACACAGACACACACACACACACACAGACACACACACACACAGACACACAGACACACTCACACACACACACACACACACACACACACACCACGCACACACACAGACACACACTCACACACAGACACACAGACACACACACACACACAGACACACAGACACACACACACACACACACACACACACACACACCACACACACACACACACACTGCTTCTGTTTCCACACAGTTAGGAAACACCAACTGGTTGATTAGCAGTCGACCTCGCTGGGACAATATTTACTCGATCCCTGAATAACCGACCAAATTAAACATAAACAGAGAATAAATGAAGAAGATGGAGAACGAAGAACCCGATCTGAAGGGGAACAAGTTCCAGCGGTGCTAAATATCTAATCAGAGGAGGGAGTGAGGGAGAAGCAGAGCGACACAGAGGAAGGAAGGACGGAAGAGCCAATGGTGAGGAAAAGAGATGGAGAAGAAAACAAGGTCAGAGGAGAGAAGATGGAGGAAAGGGAGGAGGAACAGGAAAATCAAAAACATTTCAAGGTTTGTGGAGATTCGTGGAATTGAGGTCAACTTCACGGCCTGATTCAGGAATAGATCAGACTTAAGCCCAGGAGTTAATACCAGAGTGTTTTATGATTGAAGGGTTTATCCCCCCGCTGGAGTCTGGATGCTGGTGGTGGTGGCTGATGACTCTGTAGAGACATGAAGATAATGTACAACATGCTTTCATGTGAGAGTGAGAGAGAGAGAGTGAGACAGGAAGAGGGAGAAGCTCAGTGCATCATGGGAGATCCCCCGGCACTCTAAACCTTAAGCCGCGAAGCTAATTATAAGCTTTATCATATAATTCTGACTTTATTCTGAGAATAAGGCTGCGGGATACTTTTTTTTTTTTTCCGTATTCCTACTGATTGAATTGTGAATTTATTTTCAGAATTCTGACTTTATTTTCAGAATTGTGACTTTATTCTAAATATAGCGCTGAAAGATAATATTTTGGAATTTAAAGGAGTTTAAAATAAAAAGAATAAAACAACACTTGAACATCACGTAGTTATATGTGGCCCTCCTCTTCCTCCATAGACACTGAACCAGGCGTCATTTTCCTCCCTGACAAACGACATGAGTGGAATCCTCACAAAGACCAGGGCCTTGTAATTATTATATACTCTGCGGCGTGAACGGGAACACGACCCCATCACTCAGTGATTGACAGCTCCCTTCTTCCTCTCAGATGGGTCTCCGGTGGAAAGAGGTTCTTCTCGCTCACAGACATGGAAGGTGAAACTCCTTGGGTTTCCCTTCTAGCGGCAGAAAAATATCACAAACTGTGTTTTTCTGTCGTTTCCTTTTACACAAGCTGCGTTTTCAAAAATGTCGAGACAGCGAGTCAAGGTGAACAAAAAGTTACGTTTAATCCAACGAAAAAAACATTTATGTTGTAACAGTAGGGGTCCGGTGTGATTGCGTGGGGGTCAGGGAGGGTCCGAGGAAGAAACCACCTCACCCCACAGGAAGCCCTTCACAGTTAAAAAATAAAGCCCCCCCTGCCTGATCGATGCTATTAGTTCTCATTTATATTCGCCCTGAGGCGTTGACCTGCACGTCTTTTCTATGTCAGCTCCAGAGAAGCGTCCCAGCCGGACCCCCGCCGCCTCCTGGCAGTGGGCAGTCTCCTGTGATCCCAGATCCGATCACATTTGTATTCCAGCTGCGCCGTCTCGTGTAACACTCCAATCGTCTATTTCTGTACTTGACCTCGCCAGAATGAACGCATGAAGAGAGATCACCCTGACCCGCTGAGACGTAGAGGGGTTCTGACCGAGCGGCGTTGGCGGCAGCGGCATTTGCAGATGCGGCTTTATCGACAGTGGCGGCGACAGTGGCGGCGTGGCGGCGTTGGCGGCAGCGGCGTTGGTGGCAGTGGCGTTGGCGGCAGCGGCGTAGTTCACAGAAGCGCTGTTGTCGGCAGCGGCATTTGCAGATGCAGCTTTATCGGCAGCGCATCAGCGGCAGCGTTGGTGGCAGTGGCATTGGCGGCGTTGGCGGCGTTGGCGGCGTTGGCGGCGTTGGCGGCAGCGTTGGAGGCACGGAGACACAGGTGCCTCAGCGCTGGTTAACAGGATAACTTCCAGCAGTATTTTCTGATACATATTAGCAGGAATGTGTTATTTATAATTCATAGCAGCATTTGTAAGGATTGAAGAAATGTGTCTTTTGGGCGACCCTGAGTTGTTTGACAACCTCTAAAAATTTAATTTCAGACTTTTTTTATGTGTCATTCAAGACGCAGCCCTCGTAGGTTTTCCAGTATGTCGAGTGAGTTTCTGAGGTTAAAGAGGTTAAAGCGAGAGTGAAAAAACAAAAATGGCCCTAATGAGGCTCAGGGGTAAAGCCTGAAGTTGAATTTTGATTTCCTCGCTCTCTGAAACTTGCGGGACATAAGAGATATCTCCATGATGATATCTCATCGTTCTCAGCAGAGAGGGCTTATTCCCGAAAAACATCCCAATCACCTTCAATGTACAAGAATCCTCCTGGTTGTGTGATTCATAGAAAAAAAACTCCCCCTAGTGAGTAAAACGTGAACTGTTAATAAATAAATACTTCTCCTAGTGAATTAAATATGAGCTATGGGAGTAAAATACGAGATATATTCCTGAGCATATTTATGTGCTCCAAATTTAGAATAAATCCGATGAACGGTTAGGAATTAATGTACAGAAATCTTAAAAAGCATAATTCAAATAAAAAAACATAAAACAAATTCATATCAAATAAATCGGACCAACACTTGAGAAACGGTTCCCCCCGAAAACTTTTTGACACAAAGTTTGCCCCGTTGTCATTGAAATACAGAACCGACCTTTCCCAAAATTAATCCAGTTCTTCCTCACACTGAGGTCAATGCGGGTAAATAATTTGAAAAGGATCCATGGAAGAGATTTTGAGTTATGGCACTCACACGGAGGTTAAAGACGCGGCGGTTGATGACGATTCTATTTTAGCCCCGTAATGATCTGGATTCGGTGGAAGCTCTGGTTTCATCTTCTTTTTTGTTTTTTCTTTGATCCAGATCAAACACAAAAGCCGGAGCGTCTGATCCGTCAGGACTGAAGGAGGAGGCTGAGCTGAGATGGAAGGACGTCTGGTGATCCATAAAGATTATTGACGGAGTGAAAGGCTGTTTGATTCGACTATTTCAGGCTCCATTAACTTCACTGATGGCGTAAAAGAGGAGGTCCGTCCACAAACACCTCCGGAGCCTGATTTCCATTCCGTTCGTACGCTCTTAGAGTTAGTTTGTGGTGTTCTGTCCTCTAGTGATTTTCTGAAGTTGGGGGTTGAAGTCTGATGATTCCCCCGCAGCTGGTTCCGTTATTTGACAGCGGAACGTTTAACATTTCATCGTTTCGATAACCTCCAACTATTGAGCGGGTCAAAGGTCAAGTGTTTCCCACTCAGAGGTGAAGAGAGGGTGTGGGGGAGAGGAAGGGAGATGAAAAGGGATGAAATAGTTTAAACAGTAAAAGGAAAGAAAGGAGGAAACGCACAGTCAGCAGAAAAACTTTTGGCTCTACGATGCCAAAAATCATGGATAAAAAAAACATTAAAAACCAGAGAACTTAAGGGACTCAAAAAAGTTTCACTTTAGTTCTAGCAGCTCTTTGGATACGGAAATATATAAATATTAAATAATCACAAAGAAAATCCAAGGCTCTCTTTTTTATTTTATGGGTCCAAATGACAAAAAAAAGGTATATATAAAAAAGGTATATATTGAATCGCAAAGACCTTTGGGGAATTTGACATGAAACGTTAATTATTTTCACATTCATTAACGAAGAATACGACTCTTGAAGAGTCCACAATCCCCCCTACTGAGTAATATATGAGCTGTCAGAGTAAAACACGTTACGTAGACAAAGACACTTAAAAGATAATCTCGACTAGATTGAACAAACCGGTTGGGAGTTTCCCCCTAGTGGTTGAACATGAACAACCAGAGTGAAATACGACAAAGACAGAATAGATCGCGTTAGTTCGATTCATATGCGACGGATTTGGACTGAATCGGATCAGCGGTTGAGAAATTCTGGCGCGGAGAAAACCTTTTGCGGATACTCCTGTTGGGACGGAATAACTGTGTTTTCTTGCACAGACGACATTTCAGCTGCAGACCGTGTCTCCGTGTTTTATGCTAATGTGTCTTCTGTGTCTTCTGATATCGTGTAACGTCCCCTTCCTGACCCACATGGATAATCCCCAGCTGCTGAACTCCTTCCTGCCTCTCTCTCTCTCTCGCTCTCTCTCTCCCTCTCTCTCTCTCTCTCTCTCTCTCTCTCTCTCCCCCTGCATTCCCTCGCCCCTCATCTGTAGGCAGGTGCTTCTCTGCAGGTCCTGACAAGGTAATGGAGAGACGGGACGCTCCCTGACTGCCGAGCGGCCGGCAGGCTGGCAAAGGTACAAGATTAAAAAGAAAACAGGAGAGGAGAGGGAAAAAAGAAAAAACCTGAGGGAGAGGAGGGTAAAAGAAAAGAAGAAGGAGAAAACATCTGAGAGAGGGGAGGGAGTGGAGACCCTCTGGGGATCCAGCAGGGAAACACCGGCGAGGACAAGTTTCAGCATTAAAGGGAAGGTCCGGCGGGGAGCGTCAGGTGTTTTGATGGATGCTGCTAATTGCTTTTTATTTTTAAATTATTTTTTATGTTAGCTGCTTTTGAATTTCCAAACAAAGCAGTTCAGAAGATCCAAAGGTCGGGCTGACGGTTCCACAGGCGGCTCTGTTGATTGTCTTGATTCGGGTTCCCCCGTCCGACGTTTCTTCCAGGGCGGCTCCAAAGCGTCGCGCCCTCAGGTGATTTCCTTTCAAATGAATAAAAATCAGAGCAACGGGTCTGAGAAATAAAACATGTTGTTTTCCATCATCAAACGACCCGCCGCTGGTTCTGATCTGCCTGCTATGATTCTATAATCACTTTGATTCTTTTCTTTTTTTCTGGCATATTTGTAAATCAGAGCCCGGTGTAATCTTCACAATGATAACACAAACAACGGGAGCTCTTTACTTCTTTCAAAGGTTCTGCTGATGTTCTGCTGATGTTCTGCTGATGTTCTGCTGATTTTCTGTTGATGTTCTGCTTCATGGTGATGGAACCCAGACTGGATCTTCTTTCTTTCTACGTCTCTCTCTCGTTCGGCCCGGTGCAACAATCAACGCGTCATTAAGCTTCATCAAACGGCCGTCAGCTGGTTCCTCTTCAGCTCCAATTGTCCAATTGTCCGAAATAAAATGTTTTTCGGGAACAAAGCTCCGCCTAGCGACTAAAATATGAACTATGGGACTAAAATATGACCACGATAGACCTCCTTGAGTCGGTTCATTTGCATATCCAGACTAAATTGGACCAACGATTGAGAAGCTATGACCCAAAAACCCGTGGAGATAAAGTTCCTCCTAGTGTCGGAAATACACAACTGACCGTGATCAATCCAGTTCTTCCTCACACTAGGTTGCCGTGGCGGAGACTGAGAGATTGTGATTCTATGTAACGGAAGGAAAACGGAGAAGAGTTTTTTCTCGTGTGACGTTCGGACCTTCCTGTTCACTGTTTCGCCGTGTTCCTTCATTTCAATGCACCGAACGGAAAAATACTTTTTGAAAGTATTTTTTTGAAAGCCTACGCGTAAAAAAAGCTTCCCCTAGTGAGTAAATTACGAACTTTTAGACTGTTTGACTTTAAGATTTCTTTAATTCTTAGAGTAAAATGTGACAAAATTAGACCTCCTTGAGTCGATTCATGTGTATTTGGACTAAATCGGACCAACAGTTGCTAAATTATTGCCCGATAATGTTTGTAGATAAAGCTCCCCCTAGTGGTGAAAATATGCAACCGAAACCTTTTCAAATTCAATCCAGCTCTTCCTCACACTAAGGTCGACGTGGGTAAGAAATGTGAACTTTTCGGGGCTATAATTAAGTGAAGAACAGCAGAAAGTTGAAGTTATGATGCAGCTTCAGTCCAGGATGATGCTAGCGTCACTTATTCATGCATCTTTTATGTAACCCGGCTACTCGTGTACCGAAGGCGTCGTTAGGCTAATTAAACCCGCCAACTGCTGTTTTATTCATTTAGCTCTTACCACAGTTCACCGAAGGGTCAGAGTTCTTTGGTGGAAAATGGATCATGTTGGACTCGGACCCGTTAGAGAGAACATCACCGCTGATGCTAACGGAGGCTAAGAAGAGATGATGCAGTCGGAGGGGAGCCGCTGGTCATGTGATGCTTTATTCAGCACCAGCTGGACTGACGGCGCCTCCCCGGCTCCGGATCGGCAAGAAATGTCGTTTTTAATATCAGAAACCGTCGGCTTGTTTGTCTACGTGTTTATTTTTCTTCAATAACAGAGTTTCTGTTCCTCCTGATGGCGACGGCTACAGGAGCTCCAGAGGAGATTTTACTCCTGCACCTGACAAGAACAGGAGTCACGGTCCAATAACTGGGGCATTCAAGGCAGCTATTATCATAGCCGTCTCGGCTCTGGCTCGGGGCAGCAGTCTGCTTTTGGACCCGTTTTGGATCCATTATATAGAAACTCCAGTTAGCAGAAACTGCCTGCGGTACAAGTTTGATTATGTTCGCGGCGGCGAGCAAAGAAACATTCTCTGAACTCTGCAGGAAGACCTGGTCCCCGCTTTCTGTCACAACATCAGTGCAACAGAACCTTTTAATGATTACTGGAGATTTTCAGTTTGTCCGACTACAGAGGGTTTGTACAATCCATCCGACTACTCCATGAAGGCATTTATGGAAGGTTCCTTTGTCTCCGGTGGTGACGCATCTAAGCTATTGAAGATCTCCAGCGGCGTTAAACAGCAATGTCGACTTTTTCCATTTATTCTCCGTGGTGCGTCTTCAACCCTGCTGCTCATGACCTTGAGAGATTCAACCTGAGACAGAGATTGGACCGCCAACCTTTTGACATCTGGAGAATTATTGACGTTGAGTTGCGCCGCAAACTGATGATTGTGGCCTCATGGCACGCCCGGAGGATGACCTCCAAGTCCATGATGAACAGATTTGCAGGAGCCCAACCACTGACTGGACTCACAATCAGCCTCTGCAACACAACCCACCCCGAGGTCCAGACCCCGCCCTCCCAACATCATAGCTCTCAAGCAGCTATAAGTGAACCAACACTTATTGTTTGGATCATCAACAAAATCTGATCCCTTCGGTCGACATTTCCTCATTCTTTCATTGAAATCCGTTAAAAGCTTTAAAATGATGCTGCTTAAAAACAAACAAACGGTGGGCAGGATTCACATTACTCACATCACATCAAAGTTAAAACTCGGTCTACGCTTTGAGCCTATGTCCAAAAAACACTAAGTTTTTATTTATGTTGCAGGCGATGTTTAAGTTGTTTTTTAACTAAAGATGTATAGATAATTA
>JBBDHG010000362.1:162500-170000 GCA_037951165.1 Lophius americanus
CCACTGGGTTGAAGGTTCTGGTGTTGCGAGCCCGAGCGTCATGGATTCTCGTCTTCTTGTAGTCACAGATGTGATTACGGCGCCCGGCTTTGTGTTTTCATTAGGCGAGGACAGGAGGTCATCCAATCACCCGCTCCACCTGGGAGCACTCAACGCCGCCGCAGCAACGGACGCCGTGAAGCCGCCGCCGAAGAATCGCTCGTGTTCGGAGGAAGCGTGAAGAATTGAAACGTACGTGCCGTGTTGTTATTGGGGGTCAAAGGTTAAGTGACGCGAGTGAGGCAAATGAATGTTTTTCCTGTAATTGTTAAATTTGCATGTGATGCCGCGGTAGAAATCTCCCACGCTTAGAGGCGCAGAGGAAAGTCAACATTACCGACGTGTGACTGGATTTCTGACCATTTTTGAATAAATAGTGAATAAAGACTTTGTGACCGGGTCAGAAGTGGGCGTTTCAGAACCGCATCTGCAAACGATCTTCAGTTATGAAACACGGCAGGAGGAATTATAATAACCTAGAGGAGAGAAAATGTATCGAGCTATGAAATAATCCACCGCTGCTCTTATGTCATGACTTCTTCTTCTTTATTACATTCAATCATAAACTCTGACGGCGCTGTCGTCGGATCAAGGGTAAAACCCCCCAGTCTCCTGCGTTGTACAAGAAAGCCCTTTGATTGAACTCCTCAAAATAAGTTCAAAGTTATGTACGCTGGGTTTTTCGTTTAAAAAAAATGTTTCCCCCTAGTGAATAAAATCTGAACTTTTAGAGTAAAATCTGAACTTTTAGAGTAAAATCTGAACTTTTAGAGTAAAATCTGAACTTTTAGAGTAAAAATCTGAAATTTTAGATTAAAATCTGTACTTTTAGAGTAAAATCTGTACTTTTAGAGTAAAATCTGTACTTTAAGAGTAAAATCTGTACTTTTAGAGTAAAATCTTTACTTTTAGAGTAAAATCTGTACTTTTAGAGTAAAATCTGAACTTTTAGACTAAAATCTGAAATTTTAGAGTAAAATCTGGACTTTTAGAGTAAAATCTGTACTTTTAGAGTAAAATCTTTACTTTTAGAGTAAAATCTGTACTTTTAGAGTTATATATGATACCCATACAAGACAGACTTCCTCGACTCAATTCTCATGCAACAAATTTGAGCTTAGGTGGACCAACGGTCAGGAAGTTATGTCGGTAAAACAGTTTTTTGTTCGTACAAAAAATCCCCCTATTGAGTGAAATATGAACTATTAGGGTGAAATATGATAAATACAAGAAAAATACCCTCAAGTGGAGTCATACGCTGCAAATTAGAAAATTATCCACGATAGAGTTGGTGACAGTCATATCCCCGAGTTTTTGGGCTATGATAAAATGGTAAAATACATTTTATCGGTGGTTAAAGCTAATTGCACTGGATTTTTGTGCATTAAAAGTATTTTTTGGGGATTTTTCATGGCGCTGAGTTAAAACATTTGCATTTAAGGGGTTAACAACCTGAGAAGCCCCCCAATCCACTGCATTGTACAATCAAATTCATCTGATTGAACTCCTCAAACAGTGTTTTTGAGAAAAATATTCCCCTGAGTGAACATAGTGAATATCTATTATATATATATATATTTATAAAATCCAGAAATTTCCTCGGCGGTTCTTTCTCTCTGAGTTTTGTCTCGTCTGACTTTATCTCCAACCTTCGGTTTACGAGGATCTCGACCATGAAGTCTTAAAGTCAGAGTGAGAGACAATTAGTCTAGACAGCTTTTCTGGTGGAGGAGTGTCTGAGTGAAAACGCCTCCTCTTCTCCTTCATCGCTCTTTGCTCCACGTCCTGCTGTTCTGCCTCTCGCTGCAAAACAAACCAACTCGCCGGAAACGTCGACGTGAGGAGATTCCTTCAGGGGTTTCTTTGTGTCCTTCACAGAGGAGAGGTCTGCGGCCCACCGCTCTGCTCTAGAACCCATCACAGACTGCTGCTCTGATGGTGGACCTTCTGGAAGTTTCTCCCATCTCCACACAGAAGTCAGAGTGAAGATCAGGTTCTTCCCCAAGACCATGACCTCTGAGGACCTCAGACGTCTCTGTTATCATATCACACGGTTTCTGGTTTCTAACCATATTTTCAAATAACACTTATTATTAACAGTCAGACAAGCAGGCAGAGAGACAGGCAGGCAGAGAGACAGGCAGGCAGGCAGACAGGCAGGCAGACAGACAGGGAGACAGACAGCCAATGGACCAGAGGAGAATAAGATGAAAAGAAAGTGTCAGTTGGTCCAATTTAGTCCAAATTGGTGGCGATGAATCAATTCAAAGAGATTATCTTCTAATTATTATATATTTTTTTACAATATTAGTTCATCTTTTACTCAGTAGGGGGAGTTCTTTTACGAAAAACATGGTTTTTCGGCAATAACTTCCTGACAGTTGGTCCAATTTAGTCCAAATTTGCCGCATGTGAATCGACTCAAGGAGATTATCTTTTAATTATTTTATTTTTACCATATTACTTCATTTTCTACTCGGTTTTTACAAAAAAAAGACAGTTTTTCAAACTTAACTTTCCATTTAAATTGAGGAGTTCAATCAGGTGGTTTGCTTGTACAACGCAGGGGATTGGGGACGACTTTGGCTGATTCGACAGTTTTCTGCTCTCAGAGCATTCACAGGATTATTAATTGACATTCAGAGCATCACTTTTTAGTGATGACACATAACTGCGTTCTTCACCTCCGTTTATCGTTCAGGTTCTGTTTCTTCCGGCCCTCGTAGTTTGCGTAGCGTATTTTGTACGCTGGGAAAATCTTCGAGCGGCTGCCGCTGTTCGCTGAGTGATAAACATCTTAATCCCTTATAATTACGATCTCACACCATCTCCATCCTCTCAGGTGGGATCCTCTCACACTTCCCCCTAATCACCTCGTCCATCAAACAAAGAAAAAGAAAAAGTCGGAGGGAAATAACGAGGCGGAGTTAAAGACGGCGGAGAGGAACCGGTGGACGCTGCTGGGCGGAAGGCTGGGGGAGTTTAGGTAAATAGAAGAGGCTTGTTCTTTTCCATTCTGCTTCACGCCTCATTCCCGCTGCTCCTTGGACTCGCTCTGCTCGTCAAACACCGTTCGACACAATAGCTCCTCGTCTGAACGACGCTCGCCGCCTCGCCGTTTGGTTCTCCGCTGCATAAAAGCAACTCACGTTGTTAACGTGCCCCACTGATTTTATTATATCCGCCGTAAATGAAAATAGATTTCTATTTTTTCGCTCTTTTAGTCCTCTTTTCATTTTTATTTGGTCTGTTTCCATAGTTACCGTGCGGCTCGTTCTGGTGTTCGGTTCCGTTTCCAGCGGATTTCAGATCCTATTCAATAGTTACTCAATAGTTCTGAACATTCATCAAGGACAACATTTCCCTTGAACTGCAACTTCTTCATCATAAATGTGAGACGACTTAGACGACTTATTTCTAACTAACTCTTGAATGGATGCATCAGACAGTTTGAAGTTCCCTTCAGATAGTGGATTTTTAAACCTTTTTTTTTGTCATTCAGCTCAAACTCTTTTTTTCTCTGCATTATTATTGTTGTTTAATGTTTTTAGTCACTGACTTTTAGCCTCTGGTGGCTAAAAAAAGCTGGAAAAACCTGATACATTATTGCTGAAATGTGGGTGGTGGTGGTGGCTGAGGACTCCGCTGAGACTGATGAATGACGAGGCTGATTGATATGCACAATTTCAGAGCTGGATGAATGGGGGGATTCATTTTTCACTAGACAGCGGCGGATGTTTCAAATGTTATACCCACATAGATCTTAGTGTGAGGAAGAACTGGATTGAGTTTGGGAAAAGTCTGTCATATAGTTTGGTCACTAGGGGGAGCTCTATTAAACATCAACTCTGAATCTCGGACATAGCTTCAAATTTAACTTGAGGAGTTCAATCACGGGGATCGCTTTGTACAACGCAGGGGCCTGGGGACACGTTTCGGGGTCCTAACCTTGCTGTCGGGGGCGACAGAATAGAACTTGTTATCGGTTACAAGGTTTTGAAAGTTGGGCGTCACATCAAAAGTCGTGCCACCTGCTACTGGAACCGTCCGGGCGTCGGCCGCCTGTTCGGCGTGGACCTCACTATAACATCATCTCTCGTGTTTATGCAGCAAACCGGACAAACGACCAAATGCCGCCGATGCCAAACACTGTAAAACACTGCGCTGAGACGCGCCACCGGCTGACGCAGCAGCTGTCAGCAAGAAGAATGCTACCTGGAGCAACATTGGATAAATGCCACTCGCGCAATCCATCCTTGGAAGTGATCCCAGTCAAAACAAGCCGGGCCCGGTGAGGAAGAGTCGGAGCGTTTACATCATTTGTTGGCACTTCCTCCCCACATTAGCATTCGCGATGATGGTCCCTCTGAAGCTCCAGCGGGAACCACAGACTCTGGATGACAGGATCCTGCAGGGACAGGTACGGCGCTCGCATGCAAACACAGATTCTGGCACAGGAAGTTGTATTTATTCAGAATGGAAATGCAATCAACCTGAAAAAAAAGAAGGATGAATGAACTGGCTTCAACTTCCAAACACAAAACTCTTCATGTTCAGTATTTTTCATGTTGGAATGGCACCAACACATCTGCCGGCTCCTTCATGCGGGTTTTCTGTGGATTTGCATATTTCTATCCACCTGATTTGACAACAGGAAGTCATTAATGAGAATCTGGGACGTTTCTGTCGCTGGAGTGACGACGAGGCGCGGCCCCGATGAAGATGGGCTGAGAAACGAGCGTCTCCTCGCTGATCCAGATTGCCTTTGATTACAGGTTTTCATTCATTCCTAATTAAATTCATATTAGAACCAAGACAGCTGCGGAGGAGACGATGAATACAAAGAGATAAAAAAAGAAAAGCCTCAAAGCTTCTCAGAGACGATTAAAGATTCTGTGTGAAATATTGAGTCACGCAAAGGAAACGTTCATTTATGAAAATTAAGGTTGTCCAAATATAGTTTTTAATGATTAACTGACATTTTAGATGTTCCTGGTTCCGCTGTGAACCTTCAGTTCTGATACTTCACTGCTTCAGATCTCCTTCATCAAAGAAGATCTCCTTCATCAAAGAAGATCTCCTTCATCAAAGAAGATCTCCTTCATCAAAGAAGATCTTCTTCGAAGGATTCATTCATGCTATTCTGTAGGTCACCCAGAGTCTACAGACGCCACGTGAAATCCTTCAGGGTACTACAATTGAATTTGTTGAATGTTATAAACGCTTAGCGCTGACGCCTGATGTCATACCTCGTGCTTTAAGCACCATCAATTTCCCACAATGCAAATGGTGGCGAATAATCAAATGAGGTGAACAGAAGGTCAAATTCAACAAAGTTTGTCGATTCTACGACACGTTCATCACAACCACAGGATATATATATATATATATATATAATATATATATATATATATAATATATATATATATATATATATATATATATATATTATATATATATATATATATATATATATATATATATATATATATATATATATATATATATATATATAATATATATATATATATATATATATATATATATATTATATATATATATATATATATATATATATATATATATATATATATATATATATATATATAAGTTTTACATCATTTACACACGCACACACATCAGACTCGTGACTGGCTCCGAGCTCCTGCTAGCTTTAGCCGCTCTGCTAAGGTTAGCGTGAAGAGATTCACGTTTTGTTCTTGCGGGTGTTAAACATCGTGAGTTTTGTGTTTTTTTGGGGTTTACTGGTCGGACGTTTGGAGCCGGTCTTAAAGGGTGAATCTGCGTTTCCTGCTGGAGACTCTGAACACAGTCGTAGCTCAGAGCGTAAACTTCCTGCGTTCTCACAGTGAATCAGATTTTGAATCAGATTTGACCCATAACATGATTTGTGGAACCGCAAAATTTTTTTTGAAGCAAATCCCGATGCAATATTCTGCGTTCAGCAGCGCGGGTTTATTGAAAAAATGGACTTTTGTCGGATTCTTGTCTCCTGCAGGTAAAGCTGCGACATTAAAACATTTACATATTCATATATTCTGTGTGTTTTAATACAAGCGCAGGAAGGACGTGTGATTCTAATGACTTTACTGCACTTACATAATCCTCATCAGACGCGCGTTACAGGAACGGTGCGTTTGCCTTCGTACCGGCGTGGAGCGGCGCTCTGACGAAGCCGATTTATTGTTCTTTTAGATTTTAAGAGTTATTGGTTTTAACAGAGAGACTGACAAGAGCGTCAGCTGCAGCAGAAGAAGAGCGGAGGGACGGAGAGAAGAAGAAGGATGGAAGTGATGAGAGCAGGATGGTAATCAGTCAGAAATAAAACTGCACGGCGGCGGCGGCGGAGGCGGCGGCTCGCACCCGTTCACACGCTGAAGATGAAAAAACACTTTTAGCGACGGCACAATGTTTGTGTGCGTGAGTCTAATTTGCATAAAGAGTATAACATAAAGCACGTCTGAGATGTCATTAAATCATTAAATCATTAAAACAGCATCTAAATCCATCAAACATCGTTTCTTCAGCCGCCGTCAGGTTTGATCAACCTTAGAATGAAGAAGAGAGCGAGGAAGGTGAGTTATGTTATGACGTGTTGTCATATATACGTATATATGACAACACGTCATAACATAACTCACCTTCCTCCCTCTCTTCTGCGTGTGTGTTTGAGTGTGTGCGTGTATGTTTGTGTATGCATGTGTGTGTGTGTATGTGTGTGTATGTGTGTGTGTGTGTAGGTTTGTGTATGTATGTTTGTGTATGTATGTTTGTGTGTGTGTGTATGTGTGTGTATGTGTGTGTGTGTTTGAGTGTGTGTGTGTATGTTTGTGTATGCATGTGTGTGTATGTATGTTTGTGTATGTGTGTGTGTGTGTATTTGTGTGTATGTGTGTGTGTGTGTAGGTTTGTGTATGTATGTTTGTGTATGTATGTTTGTGTATGCATGTGTGTGTGTATGTTTGTGTATGCATTTGTGTGTGTATGTTTGTGTATGTATGTTTGTGTATGCATGTGTGTGTGTGTATGTGTGTGTATGTGTGTGTGTGTGTAGGTTTGTGTATGTATGTTTGTGTATGTATGTTTGTGTGTGTGTGTATGTGTGTTTGTGTATGTGTGTGTGTTTGAGTGTATGTTTGTGTGTGTGTGTGTGTGTGTGTAGGTTTGTGTGTGTGTGTGTTTGTGTGTGTGTGTGTATGTGTGTGTGTGTGTGTGTGTAGGTTTGTGTGTGTGTATGTGTGTGTGTTTGTGTGTGTGTGTGTGTGTATGTGTTAGTGTGTGTAGGTTTGTGTGTGTGTTTGTGTGTGTGTAGGTTTGTGTGTGTGTGTGTGTGTATGTGTGTGTGTAGGTTTGTGTGTGTGTGTGTGTGTATGTGTGTGTGTGCGTTCACACATGATCGCTGATGTGAAGTTTAGTTCCATTTGGTTTTTCTCGTGTTTG